>JAQZBX010088341.1:0-12754 GCA_029593785.1 Cabassous unicinctus | reverse complement strand
AATAGAATCACAATGGAAGATTTATAAAAGAGTAGTCTGTATAAATGGAGCTTTATGGGTCCTCTGCTAAAAATGCTTTAGCTGTAGATGGGCCAGATCCCATTAGCAAACTTACTCTGGAGCCCACAGTACTTCCTGACAGAATATCCTCTTATGGCTGTGGTAAAAAGCATTAAAATTGATTTTAATTATTCAAACTCCAGTTTCAAAGTGAGTGATTGATACTAGAAGGTTAAGATGCTACTAGTACATTCAATGTCTCTTTCCAAACTTTTCTCTTTTAAAGGATGATTTTTAGCTCAAAGCATCAAAACATGTGAAAGAATAAAATAAAATAAAAAAAGAAAATCATATTAAATTGTTAAACCATGGGTTGCTAAAAGATTCACCCAAAGACCTTTCTTCCACCTTTTACTACTGGGACTTAAAATATTCTACACAAACACCCTTCTGCTTGCATTGCCTATTTGTTTTTCTTATATCCAAGTGACATGTGTCCAATATTTCTCCTAGATATGCTGCTTTCTACTTTGAAAAAACCTTAAGCCAGACACACAACAGCTTGAGTGAGCCTTCGGAGTGAAAACAGAAGTCCTCACAAGGGTGGACCAAGTCCTATACACCCTGACTCATAACTATTTCTCCAGAAATCTTATCTACTACTCTTCTATACCTTGCTCCCTCTGTCCCGGCCATACTGGCCCCCTTACTCTTCCTCAAATCACACACCAAACGTGCTTCCAACTAGTTCTTCCTTCCATCTTTATATCCACAGAATTCTCTACATCATTTTCTCCAGTCCTCTGTCCAAGAATCATCTCCTCAGATAGAGCTTCCTTGACTATCCTCCTGTAAACTAGCAGCTCCACACCACCTCCAGCCTTCCCTATCTGCCTTATCTTGCTTTATTTTCTTGACATATTACATAATTTAGTTGATTTTGTTTCTTGCCCATTGCCCCCCACTAGAATATAAGCCCCATGGAGGTGAGGGCTCTATACATCTTGTTGACCACTGTATCCCCAGAGTGTAGAAAAATGTCTACTGCATGGTAGACATTTAGTACATAATGGTTAAATGAAAGAATAATGAATGAAAGCCTGGGGGAAAATAGTTATAGAAAAATCCAAAATGTTTAAATTTGCCTACTAGCATGGACAAAGGAAAATATCCACAGGTATTTGCTCAGACATAACTCTTCAGAAACAGATATATAAAAATAGATTGGGGGAAGCGGATGTGGCTCAAGTGATTGGGCTCCTGTCTTTCATATAGAAGGTCCAAGGTTTGATTCTCAGGGCCTCCTGGTGAAAAGCAAGCTGGCCCGCGCGGAGAGCTGGCGCAGCAAGATGACGCAACAAAAAGAGACACAGAAGAGAGACAGATCGGGGAGCTGAGGTGGTGCAAGAGATTGAGCAGCCTCTCTCCACTCTGGAAGGTCCCAGGATCGGTTCCTGGTGCCGCTTAAAGAGAAGACAAGCAGACACAGAAGAACACACAGAGAGCAGACAGCAAACGCAAAACAATTGGGGGCAGGGGAGTGAGAAATAAATAAATAAATAAATAAATAAATAAATAAATAAATAAAAAATAGATTGGCAAGATGTGCCACCATAAAACATGGTGTGTCATGCTGTCTGCAATGCACAGGAATGAGCCTTAAAATGTCCTCAAGTCCACCAAGGTGGTGGTGTGATACCCTTCCCCGCCCACCCTGAACTCCTATTAGAAACAATTTCCATGCTTCCAGTTGAGTCCTGGAACTTGTACACTGAGTCCAGAGAGACTATGGAGAGTACTTCCCTATGTGAAGAGGACACAACCTTCATTCTATTCCCTTGGCACCCAAAGCTGAGAATTGGTTGTCTTGGGATACCCAAATTAGTTCATGTAAGAGACCAGATGATTCACCTAGATGTCACCATACCTTGGAAAAGAGCAAGGAAGATTCTTATCTTCTCTCTATGAAGGGGAGGATTGGGATAACCTATGAAATCTGGTTTCTAACCCTGATTCCGACACCATCTAGCAGATGGCCTTGGGCAAGTAATTTCTCCTCTCTGAACATTAGTTTTTTCATCCATTTTATGGGTTTAATTTTGTCCCCGCAAAAGATATGTCCAAGTCCTAACCCCTGGTCCTGAATGAGACCCTATATGAAAATAAGATCTTTGAAGATGGGATTAGTTAAAATTAGATCAAATGGGATTTGAGTAGGAGGAAAATTGGACACATGCAGAAGAGGGGAGAATGCCATGTGATGGCTGAAATAGAGAACACCGTGGAAGCCACCACCAGAAATCAGGAGAGAGGCATGGAGCAGATTCTCCCCTACAGACTTTAGAAGGAGTGTGGTTCTGCCACCACCTTGATTTCAGAATTCCAATTCCTAGAACTGTGAGACAATTAGTGGGGGTGGGTGGGTGGGACGGAGACTTTCTCCATTCAGTCTTCACTGATGAGTATCATTCTGGTTACCTTCATTCAATATCTCCTTAGTACTTATCTATCCCTGGGTACTTTAAACAGAGTTGTTCAAAGAGACAATGAGCAATACTAGAAGGCAAGGGAGTGATATGTAGCTTCTGTTTTCCACAGTAGCATTAGCTGGAGGAGGGCTATACAGTCTATGGATGAATTGGAGGGTTCTTGTTAAACATTGGTCACCACTTAGCAGTAGAATAATCACAGACAAGCCATCTAACTTCTCTAAGTCTTAGTTTCCTAATGTACAAAATGGCAACAGGTAGTACACACTCCTTGGCCTGAATTGAGAGACTGAAAGATGAAAAAGTTGAAGCACCTGGCAGGCAGGCAGCCCTCATTGCCTGCACACAGGAAACTTACACATGAACATCCTGAGTCTCGTGCCCTGAGGGCATTCTAAGACCTCTGAACTGTTCTGCCCTCCCATAGCCCAAGTCAGAAATGTTTGGGTGTTACTGCCCATCCAGTGTTGACCTACAATTGACAGGGGATGGGCAGGAGTGAACAGCTTTCAGGTCCCCAGAACTGAGCCCAGTTGCCTGTGCTTAAGGCACCCTTTCTTGACATTCCTTTCTTCCCTGTTTCACTTCCCCACTCCCTCACTATGTGACCTGCGACAATCTCCTAAATGAACCACTTGCATCCAAATCCTTTCCTCAGGGTCTGCTTTGGGGAGAATCCAAACTAAGAAAACTCCCAACTAAATTTGTGAAAATTAACCAAGTGTGGTGGGCAGAATTCTAAGACAGCCCCCAAGATTCCCCACCTCCCCTCCACTCCCCATGTGCATGCCCTATATAATCCTCAGGACTGTGAATACAATGATTTTACTCCTGTGGTTAGGTTATGTTATATGAACAGTTGATCTTAAAATAGGCAGATTATCAGGGTAGGCCTGATCTAACCACACCAGCCCTTTAAAAGAAGGGAGTTTCTCTGGATGGTTGCACAAGAAGAAGTCAGAGATTCAGTGCATAAAAGGACTCCACGCATCCTTGCTGGTTTGAAGATGGAGGGGGACACATGGCAAGGAATGTGGGTGGACTGAGAGTGGACCCTGTTGAGAGTAGCTCCTGCTGGCAGCCCTCAAGGGCACAGGGACCTGAGCTCTAAAGCCACAAGGAACGGAATTCTGCCAACAACAAGAATAGGCTTGGAAGCCTCCAGACAAGAACTCACTCTGGCTGGCATCTTGATTTCAACCTTGTATAATCTCAGCAGAGAACCCATGCTGTGCTGGTCTTTTTACCTACAGAATTTTTAGCCAATAAATGGCTGTTGTTTTAAATTGCTATATCAATAGAAAAGCAATACACTAAGCAAAGATAGAAGTACTTGAATGTCTAGTCTAGTGATCAAATCAAGTGCTATCATTCAGTAAATATTCAAATAACATTTGGTAATTAGAATGATAAACTTGTCCACACTTATTCCTAAAATATCTACTATTTCTTTAGTTTTCAAAACCAAACTTTCACCCAAGTTACTCCATGCTAAGAATATATTAATATGATAGTACTGGCGTTTCAAAATTGGACACCTAAATAACCAATCTTGATTAAGAATTAAAAAAATAAAATAAAATCATGACAATGCTAATTCGAGGGAAAATTAAACTCCTTTCTATAGTGGGGGAAGGAATAGGTACAATGTCATAGTATCTTTTAAAGCAGCACCTTATTATTAAACTAGGCTGTGATATCTACATGAAGAAGCCATGAGGTTAGGCAGGAAGTTGAAACCTCCCAGTTCTCTCTGGGCTTGCAACAATAACAGATGGCAGAGGTACTGAGAAGTGCATAGCTTACCTCAGGATTACTTTTCCTTCTTCTTTTAAATAAGTATCATTGCTGATTCCCAGGTTTGCCAATCAGTGCCTATGTTAATGAAAGAGTTTAAGTCAAGTGGGAAAAGAAATCAGACATGCTTTCAAGTGCTACAGGTCCACAGCCCACAAGCCATGATGCAGTCAGGAGCAATGCTAGGTCTTAGGGAGAATAATACAAATATAAAAGCAACCACGCAAATTAGGGCTGATGAGGAACCGCCAAACAAAGGTCAGGCAATACGTGCTGAACCCATGTAAACAAAGGGATAACACACCAGAGTTTGAGAAGGGATTGTTATAGTTTGTTATTTCAACCTGGGAATTTTTTTAAAAAACAGGTTCATCCAGGAACCTGAAAGTTCTATGTATATATTTCCATTTACTCTTTTTTGTGAAATTATTTTTTTATTATTCAAGAAGTAGTAGGTTTACAGAAAAATCATGCAAAACTGCAGTATTCCCGTATACTGCCCTATTATTAACAGCCTGCGTTAGTGTAGTACCTTTGTTAGAACTGATGAAAGAACATTTTTATAATTTTACTATTAACTATAGTCCATGGTTTACATTAGGGTTCGATGTTTCTATTGTACTGTACTATGCTTTTATTTTTTGGTTTTTAAAGTTGTTATTCTAGTAACATATATACAACCTAAAATTTCCCCCTTTAAACCACATCCAAATATGTAATTCAGTGCTATTAATTATGTTCACAATGTTGTGCTTCCATCGGCACCATCCATCACCAAAACTTTTCAATCAACTGAAATATAGACTTCAGACAATTTAAGCATTAATTGCTCATTCCCTACTGACACCCCATTCCCTGGAAATCTATATTCTAGTTTCCGACTGTACACATTTGCTTACTTATTTCATATCAGTGAGATCATACAATTTTTTCTTTTTGTGTCTGGTTATTTCACTCAACATGATGTCTTCAAGGTATAGCCATGTTGTCTCACATATATCAAAACTTTATTCCTTTTTAGCTGAATAATATTCCATTGTATGTATATATCACATTTTATTTATTCATTCTTCAGTTGATGGACACTATGGTAACTTCAATCTTTTGGCATTGTGAATATGATGCCAAATATGTGGAAATATCTGTTCAAGTCCCTATTTTCAATTCTTTTGGATATATAAGTAGAAGTGGAATTGATGAATCATATGGCAATTCCATACTTAACTTTCTGAGAAACCACCAAACTGTCTTCCACAGCAGCTGCACCATTTTATGCTGCCACCAGCAATAAGTGAGTGTTCTTATTTCTCTGCATCCTCATGAACACTTGTAATTTTCTGTTTTTTTTAATAGCAGCCATTCTAGTGTGTGTGAAACGGTATCTCATTGTAGTTTTGATTTGCATTTCCCTAATGGCTAATGATGTTAAACATTTTTTTATGTGCTTATTGTCAATTTGTATACCTTCTTTGGAGAAATGTCTATTCAAGTCTTTTGCCCATTTTTAAATTGGGTTGTTTGTCCTTTTGTTGTTGAGTTCTAGGATTTTCTATATTCTGGATATTAAACCCTTATCAGATATGTGTCTTCCAAATATTTTCTCCCATTGAGTAGGCTGTCATTTTACTTTCATGAAAAAGTTACTTGATGCACAAAAGATCTTAATTTTGTTATGGTCCAGTGTATCTCTTTTATTCTTTTGTCACCTGTGTTTTGGGTGTAAAGTCTAAGAAACCATTGTCTAGCATATGGTTTTGAAGCATATATTTTCTCCTAGGAGTTTTGTAGTCATAGTTCCTATATTTAGGTCTTTGATCCATTTTGAGTTGATTTGTATAATGGTGTGAGTTAGGGGTCCACCTTCATTCTTTTGCATATGGACATAGAGTGTTTCCAACTATTCAACTATTCAACTAGAGTGTATTCAACTATTTGTTGAAGAGACTATTCTTTTCCAATTGAGTAGACTTAGCACCCTTGACAAAGAAATCAGTTGGTCATAAACATGAGGGTTGATTTCTGAATTCTTAATTTGAGCCCATTGGTCTATGTGTCTGTCTTTGTGAAAGTACCATCCTGTTTTGATGACTCTGGCTTTGTAATAGGTTTTAAGTTCAGAGAGCATGAGTCTTCAAACTTCCTTGTTCTTTATCAAGATGATTTTGGCTATTTGGGATCTCTTAACCCTCTGTATAATTTGATGGTTGACTTTTCCACTTCTGCAAAGAAAACTTTGGAATTTTGACTGGGATTGCATTGAATATGTAAATCATTTTTGGGAAGAATTGACACCTTAACAATTCTTCTAATATATGAACAAGGAATGTCCTTCCATTTTAGGTCTTCTTTGATTTCTTTTAGCAATGTGTTATAGTTTTCCATATACAAGTCTCTTATATCCTTGGTTATTCCTAGATATTTGATTCTTTTAGTTGCTATTGTAAGTGGAATATTTTTCTTGATTTCTTCATCTATTTGTTCATTTCTTGTGTATATAAATAATACTGATATTTAGGTATTGATCTTGTATCCTGCCACATGCTAATTTCATTTATTAGCTCTAGGAGTTTATTGTGGATTTTTTCAGGATTTTCTATATATAGGATCATGTCATCTGCAAACAGAGAAAGGTTTTCATCTTCCTTTCCAATTTGGATGCTTTTTATTTCTTTCTCTTTCTTAATGGCTCTATCTAGAACTTCCAGTACAATGTTGATTAACTGTGAAGACAGTGGACACCCTTGCCTTGTTCCTCATCTTTGAGGGATCTCTTTCATTCTTTCACCATTGAGTAGGATGTTAGTTGTGGGTTTTTCATGTGTGTCTCCTTTATCATGTTGAGGACGTTTCCTTCTATTCCTAGTTTTCTAAGTGTTTCTATCAAGAAGGGGTGCTGAATTTTGTCAAATGCCTTTTCTACATCAATTGAGGTGATCATGTGTTTTGTTTTGCTTTTCCTTTGCTCTGTTAAAGTGGTATATAACATTTATTGATTTTCTTTTGTTGAACCAATCTTGTATACCTGGGATAAATCCCACTTATCATGGTGTGTATTTCTTTTAAAGTGCCAGTGGATTCAGTTTGCTAGTATTTTCTTGGTAATTTTTGCACCTATATTCATAAGGGATATTGATCTGTAATTTTATTTCCTGGTGGTCTCTTTATCTGGCTTTGTTATGACTGTGATGTTGGCCTCATAGAATGAATTAGGGACTGTTCTCTCTTCTTCAATATTTTGGAAGAGTTTGAGAAGAATTGGTGTTAATTCTTCTTGGAATGTTTGGTAAAATTCACCTGTGAACCCATCTGGTCCTGGGCTTTTCTTTCACTGATTGGATTGTTGAGATCTCTATTTCTTCTTGAGTCAATGCAGGTAGTTTTTGTGCTTCTAGGAACTTATCCATTATTTCATCTAGGTTATCCAATTTGTTGGTGTACAATTGTTCATTGTATCCTGTTATAGTTCTTTTCTTAAATTTGTGGTGCCTGTAGAAATGTCTCCCTTTTCATTTCTGATTTTAGTCATTTGTGTCCTCTTATTTTGTTAGTCTAGCTAAATGTTTGTTGATTCTATTGATCTTTTCAAAGAACCAACTTTTGGTTCTGTTGATTCTATTGTTTTTTTATTCTTTATTTCATTGCTCTCCACTCTAATCTTTGTCATTTCCTTCTTCCCGCTCACTTTAGGTTTAGTTTGTTATTCTTTTTCTAGATCCCTTAGGTATGAAGTTAGGTCTCTGTTTTGAGATCTTTCTTCTTTTTTAGTGCAAACATTTAGAGCTATAAAGTTCCTTTTAAGCACTGCCTTTGCTGCAACCCCTGTTTTGGTATCTTGTGTTTTCATTTTCAGTGGCCTCAATATATTTCCTGATTTCCCTTGTGATTTCTTCTTTGACTCATTTTTTTAAGAGTATGTTTTTTAAGTTTTACATTTTTGTGGATTTTCCATTTCTCCCTCTGTTATCAATTTTATTCCATTGGTAGTCAGAGAAGATGCATTGTATGATTTCTTTATTTTTTAATTTATTGAGACTTGTTTTGTGATATAGTCTAGCCTGAAAACGATCCACGTGCACCACAGAAGAATGTGTATTCTGCTGTAGTTGGGTGAAGTGTTCTATATATGTCTAGCTGGTTTAGAGTATCATTCAAGGTTTCTATTTCCTTTTCGATCTTCTGTCTAGATATTTTATCCATTTTTTTAAAATAATGGCTTGAATCGCCTACTATTAATGTGGAACTGTTTATTTCTGCCTTCAAATCTGTCAATATTTGCTTCATCTATTTTTGGGCTCTACTGTTAGATGCATACATATTTATAATTGTAATGTCTTCTTGTTGAATTGACCCCTTTATCAGTAGATAATGACCTTATTTATCCTTCATAACAGTTTCTTACTTAAAGTCTATTTTAACTGATATTAGTATAGATATGCCACCTCTCCTTTGGTTATTACTTGAATGGTATCTTTTTTCCATCCTTTTGCTTTCAACTTACTTATGTCTTTGAATTTAAGGTGAGTCTCTTATAAACAGCATATAGTTGGGTCATACTTTTTTATACATTTTGCCAATCTCTTTCTTTTCAATGGAGAGATTTCTTACATTAATACCTACTTCCATATTTATTTGTGTGTTTTTTTGTATTGTACTATTTTGAATCCTTTTGCATTTCTTTCTGAATATATTTTTTCAGGTGTTGTCTTTGTAATTATCATGGGGTTAAAATTTTACCTCCCAAATCCATAAAAATCAATTTGATTTCATACCAACTTGACTTCACTGTTCCTAGTCCCCTCCATCTGCCTTCCTTTTTTTTGTACATGTTACAAATTATATTTTTGTACATTGGCCCAAACCATAGATTTCTCATCTCCTTTTATGCATTTGCATTTTAGCATCTATTAAAAGTAAGAAGTGGAGTTACATACCAAAAATACAATGAAATAGTACTACCATTTGTAATTATCCAAATGGTTACTTTATCAGAGGTGTTTATTTCTTTATGCTGCTTTGATCCACTGTCTAGTGTCCTTTCCTTCCAGTCTTCAAAACCTATGGGATGCAGCTAAAGCAGTGCTAAGGGAAATTTACAGCCCTAAATGCCAACATTAAAAAAGAAGAGCTAAAATCAAAGACCTAACTGCACTCAAAAGGAAAATAAAAACAAACTAATCCCCAAACAAGCAGAAAGAAGGAAATAACAAAGATTAGAGCAGATCTAAATGAAATTGAAAATTTAAAAAAACACTAGAAAAAATTAACAAAACCAAAAGCTGGTTCTTTGAGAAGATTAATAAAATTGACAAACCCTTAGCTAGACTAACAAAGGAAAAAGGGAGAAGATGCAAATAAATAAAATAAAAAATGAGAGAGGGGATATCACCACTGATCCCACAGAATTAAAGAGTATAATAAGAGGATACTTGGAAAAATTATATGCCAACAAGATTGATAACTTAGATGAAATGGACAAATTTCTAGAAACACAAAAGCAACCTACATTGACAAAAAAGGGAATTGATGAGCTCAACAGACCAAACACAAGTAACAAGATTGAATTAGTCATCAAAGATTGCCTAATCAAGAAAAGTCCAGGCCAGATGGATTCATGGGTGAAGTCTGAAGCATGGCTTTAGCATGGCTTGTAGGGATGGTCTAGTGGAAATGAACTCCCTCAGTCTTTGTTTATATCGGAATGTCTTACATCCTCATTTCTGAAAAATAAGTCTTTCCAGATATAAAATTCTTGGTTGGCAATTGTTTCCTTTGAGCACTTTAAATACTTCATACCACTGCCTTCTTGTTCTCCATGGTTTTTCATGAGAAATTGACATTTAATCTTATTGGGATTCCATTGTACATAACTCATTTCTTTTTTCTTGCAGCTTCCAGAACTCTCTCCTTGCCTTTGGCATCGGACAATTTGTTTACTATGTGTCTGGGTTTGGTTCTCTTCAAGTTATCCTGCTTTGGGTTCCTTGGGATTCTTGAATGTGCATATTCATACTTTTTGTTAAATTTGGGACGTTTTCTGCCATTATTTCTTTGACTAGTCCTCCTGCTGCTTTCTCTCTTTCTTCTCCCGCTGGGACTCCCGCAGTGCATATATTGTTGTGCCTGATAGTATCCCACAGGTCTCTTAGGCTCTGTTCATTCTTTTTTATTCTTTTTATCCCCCTGCTTCTCAGCCTGAGTAATTTTAATTGTCTTGTCTCTGAAATCACTGATTCTTTCTTTGACACCTCCAATCTGCTGTTGAAACTATCCAGGGAATTTTTTTTCATTTAAGTTACTATGTTCTTCAACTCCAATATTTCTGTTTGGTTCCTATGGAGAACCCAAAGAGATCTCCATATTTTCCATTCCCTGTTTTCCTCATATCCTTTAATTCTTTCTCTGTGTTGTCCTCTATCTCCTTGAACATATTAAGGATCATTTTTAAAAGTCTCTGTTAAGTCTAAAGTCTGGTCCTCTTTGTTGATGGTTTCTGGATTTTTACCTTGTTCCTTTCAACAGGCCATCATTTCCTGCCCTTGTTTGTCTTATAATATTTTATTATACACTCTATATTTCAATATTTTAAATTGCAAACTCTGGGATTTAATCCCTAAGCTTTCTGCTCCTTAAGTTTGTTATCCAGCTAGTGATATGAAAGATTTTCTTGAATGCCAGGAGCTAATCAAAAGAACAAACCAAAGCAAAAAGCACCTTTCACTGTCTTTGTACAATGGCTCTGCTTTGGCTGGTGGTCTCCTTTAGAGCTTAGTCCTCCTATCAAGAAGATCAGCCTGAGGCAAATATGAAATGCAGGGTCCTCTCTATCCTATCTGAGCCTGGTGGAGCCCTAGAGCCTGCTTCCCTTCCGAGGCTTGTGCTTCTAGAAGCCTCAAGAATTCTCCACTTACAGTTCACAAGAGTTTGCATGTAAGTCTACTCTAATCTCTTGAAATAGACTTCCACCCACTCCTAGGTGGTCCCCTGAGTGATATAATACACATAATCCTTTGCCTCAAGCTGCTTCAACTTAATTGTTTTTTTACACTTTCCCTCAGCTGCCCATAAGCTACTTCTCTGCCCTCAGGATAAATTCTGGGAGGGTGAGCCCAAGACACATTCCCTGGCTCCCTCTCTCAGACCTCAACCTGACAGATTAGCACTGAAATACATGCATCCCAGTATTTGCACAGGGGCCACTCTGCTTCATCTGGAACAGGGTCAGGGACTCACAATGGGAGTGAATGCTGAGTCCATCCTGTGTTGTGGAGTGGTAGGGGATAGGACAGCAAAGATGCCAGGATCTTCTTCCATGACTTTTGAAGCTGCATTTTCTTGATTCAGCACTTGCCTGGTTAGTGGAGCCCTTTAACTGTTTCCATAGTTTTGAGGAAGGTTACTGTCTTTAAGATTCCTCTGCCTGAGAGGGGTTGGAATAATGGCCACCCTCAGAGCCAGCCTCCAGTGATCTGAAGTAGCTGATCAAAAGTAGAGATTTGTGACCAGACCACATATCTCTGGAGTTTGGAGGACTAGGTCTTTATGTCCCACCCTAGCACCAGCAAGCTGCATCAGGAACCTGAACTGCCATCCTCACTGCTGCTGGCCCATGAGGCAGGGGGAAAGGAGTGGTAGCTGCTGCAGGGAGAGTGAAACTTATTGGTATTTATCATAATGTACCAGCCTTTTCCTCTCATTCTTCCCTGGATGCTTCACAGTGTTCCACTAGACTCTGGAGTTTCAAAATAGTTGATTTAGGCAGTTCCTGTCAGCTCAATAGTTGTTTTGGTGGAGGGATTGATTCCTGGAGCTTCTTACTCAACCATCTTCCCACAATCCTCCAATCTTGGAAACTTCACAACTTTTGGAGAGGCCTAACTACTGAACTATATAGTTACAGTGTCCCTTGGAAGGGAATATAGTATTGAACACCTCTCCCCCATTCCCCAAACAATGAGGCTGAGGCCCAGAGAGAGAAAAGACTTGCCTAAGACAATACAACAAGCAGTGACAGAGTCAAGGACAAAGTCAGCCCCTCGGTCTCATACAATCCATTGTACATATATCTGTCAGAGTAATGTTTTAAATATGTATATTGTATCATGTCGCCCCCCCTCCCCTTCTCTAGTGCTCTAATGGCTTCCCATGATATACAGAATAAAATCCCATACATTTTACCTTCAAGGCTTCAAGGTTCTGCATGATCTGGGCTCTGCCTACCACTCTGATCTCTCAACCCTACTCTCCTTGTTCAAGACACTCCACCCACACGAACTTTCTGTTCTTTAAGCCCATTACCTTGCTTCTACCTGAGGGCCTTTGCACTTGATGTTCCCTCTAGGCAGAACATCTTCTCCCAGATCTTTACCATATTTACTTTTTATTATTTGGGTCTCGGTTCAAATGACACCTCCTCAGAGAAGCCTTCCCTGACCATCCAGTCTAAGTCAGCTCCACTTTCATGCAGCCAC
>JAQZBX010088340.1:0-12757 GCA_029593785.1 Cabassous unicinctus | reverse complement strand
TGTTCAAACAAATCTCATTAATAAATTCAATGAGATGGTTACAGAAATTCAGAATATTAAGAAGACACTGGGTGAGCACAAAGAAAAATTTGAAAGCATACATAAAAAAAGAGCAAATCTTATGGGAATGATAGGCACAATAAATGGAATGAAAATTGCACTGTAGGCATATAACAGTATATATGAGGAGGCTGAAGAAAAGATTGGTGAACTTGAAGACATAGACTCCAAAAGCAAACATACAAAAGAATAGATGAAGAAAAGAAAGGAAAAAATGAACAGGTTCTCTGGAAGCTAAACGACAACAAGACACATGCAAACATATGTGTCATAGGTGTCCCAGAAAAAGACAAGAAGGGTAAAGTGGCAGAAAGAATATTTGAAGAAATAACGGTAGAAAATTTCCCAACACTATCGAAGGACATAGCTATCCATGTCCTAGAAGCACCACATACTCCCATTCATATAAATCCAAATAAACCAGCTCCAAAACATGTACTAATCAGACTGTCAAATTCCAGAGACAGAGAAAGTATTCTGAGAGCAGAAAGAGAAAAGCAATGCATAACATATAAGGGATATACAAGAAGATTAACTGTCAATTTCTCATCAGAAACCATGGAGGCAAGAAGGCAGTGGTATGATATAATTTAAGATACTGCAAGAGAAAAACTGCCATCCAAGAATCTTATATATGGAAGATTGTCTTTCAAAAATGGGAGTGAGTTTAGAATATTCACCAATAATCAGAAACTGAAAAACTTTATAACAAAGATACAGGCTTTGCAAGAAATACTAAAGGGAAAGCTAGAGCTTGAAAAGGAAATACAGGAATGACATGATTGGAAGAGAGGCTTGAAATGAAGATTATATCAGTAAAAGTGACTAAAAGTGCCCAAAGAGTGGTGAAAATCAAATATGGCAGATAAAACCCAAAAGTCACCATGGGTGAAATTATAACAGCATTTTCAGTAATAACATTTAATGTTAATGGATTAAACTCCCCAATCAAAAGAAAAAGACTGGTAGAATGGATAAGAAAATATGAATCATCTATATGTGGTATACAAGAATCTCACCTTAGAACAAAGGATGCCATATTTATTCTTCCAATCCATGAACACAGAATGCCTTTCCATTTGTTTAGGTTTTTCAAAATTTCTTTTAGCATTGCTTTGTAGTTTTCTGCATAGAGGTCCTTACTTCATAGGTTAAATTAATTCCCAGGTATTTGAGTCTTTTTGCTGCTATTGAAAATGGAATTTTCCCCCTGATTTCCTCCTCAGATTATTCAGTACTAGTGTACAAAAACATTACCGATTTTTGCATGTTGATCTTGTATCCTGCAAATTTGCTGAACTCATTTATTAGCTCAAGTAGCTCTGTAGTGGATACTTCAGGATTTTCTAAGTACAGGATCATGCCACCCACAAACAGTGAGAGTTTTACTTCCTCTTTTCCTGTTTGGATGTCTTTACTTTTTTTTTCTTGTCTAATTGCCCTAGCTAGAATTTCTAGTAAAATGTTGAATAACACAATGGTGACAGTGGGCATCCTTGTCTTGTTCCTGATCTTAGAGGGAAAAATTTCAACCTTTCCCCATTGAGTATGATGTTGGCTGTGGGTTTTTCATATATACCTTTTATCATACTGAGGAATTTTCCTTCTATTCCTATCTTTTGAAGTGTTTTTATCAAAAAAGGAAGCTGGATTTTGTCGAATTCCTTTTCTGCATCGATTGATATGATCATGTTTCTGTTTTCTTTCAATATTTTATGTGGTGTATTACATTGATTGATTTTCTTATGTAGAACCAGCCTTGCATACCAGGAATAAATCCCAATTGGTCGTGATGTATAAGTCTTTTGATATGCTGTTGGATTCTATTTGCAAGTATTTTATTGAGAATTTTTGCATTTATGCTCATTAGAAAGATTGACCTGTGATTTTCTTTTTTTGTAGTATCTTTATCTGGCTTTGGTATTAGGGTAATGTTGGCTTCATAAAATGTGTTTGGTAATTTTCCCTCCTCTTCAATTTTTTTGGAAGAGTTTAAACAAGATTGGTGTTAATTCTTTTCTAAAAGCTTGGTAGAATTTACCTGTGAAGCCATCTGGTCCCAGACTTTTCTTTGCTGGGAGATTTTTGATGACAGGTTCAATCTCCTTAAATGTGATTGGTTTATTAAGTTCTTGTATTTCTTGTAGTGTCAGTGTAGGTTGGTTGTGCATTTCTAGGAATTTGTCCATTTCATCTAGGTTGTCTGGTGTGTTGGCATATAGATTCTCATAATATGCTCTTATGATTCTTTTTATTTCTGTGGGGTCTTTTGTAAATTCTCCCCTTTCATTTCTGATTGTATTTATTTGCATCTTCTCTTTCTTTTTCTTTGTTAGTCTAGCTAGGTGTTTGCCAATTTTATTGATCTACTCAAAGAACCAGCTTTTGGTTTTGTTGATTTTCTCTGATGTTTTAATTTTGTTGTTCTCATTTTCATTTATTTCTGCTCTAATCTTTATTATTTCTTTCCTTCTGCTTTCTTTGGGATTGGTTTGCTGTTGTTGTTGTTGTTGTTTTTCCCTAGTTTCTCTAGTTGTTCAGTTAAATCTTTGAGTATAGGTCTTTCTTCTTTTTAAATATAAGCATTTAGGGCTATAAATTTCCCTCTCAAAATAGATGTATCCCATAAGATTTGATATGTTGTGTTTTCATTTTCTTTTGTCTCAATATATTTACTGATTTCACTTGCAATTTCTTCTTTGACCTATCGATTATTTAGGAGTGTGTTGTTCAGCATCCACACATTTGTGAATTTACTTTTTTCCTGTCTATTATTGATTTCCAGTTTCATTCCTTTATGATCTGAGAAGATGCTTTGTATAATTTCAGTCTTTTTATATTTATTGAGAGCTGCTTTGTGCCCTAACGTGGTCTATCCTGGAGAAAGATTAATGGGCACTTGAGAAGAATGTATAACCCACTGAGTTTGGATGCAGTGTTCTGTATATGTCTGTTAAGTCTAACTTGTTTATCATATTGTTCATGTTCTCTGTTTCCTTGTTGATCTTCTGTCTAGTTGTTCTATCTAATGATGTGAGTAGGATGTTGAAGTCTCCAACGATTATTGTACAAATATCTATTTCTCCCTTCAGTTTTGCCAGAGTTTGTCTAATGTATTTTGGGCCATCCTGGTTAGGTCCATAGATACTTATGACTGTTGTATCTTCCTGGTAGATTGTCCCTTGTATTAATATATAATGGCCATCTGTATCTCTTATAACTGTTTTATGCATTTAAAGTTTGTTTTGTCTGATATTAGTGTAGGTAGCTACCTCTGCTCTTTTCTGGTTACTATTTGCATAACCTTTCACTTTCAGCCAGTTTGTATCCTTCGGTCTAAGGTGAGTTTCTTGTAAGTAGTATATGGATGGCTCATGTTTTTTTTTTTCATCCATTCTATCAGCCTGTATCTTTTGATTGGGGAGTTTAATCCATTCACAATCAATGATATTACAATCTTACCTAAACTGATTTATAGATTCAATGCAATATCAATTAAATCCCAACAGCATACCTTACAGAATTAGAGAAGGCAATTACCAAATTCATTTGGAAGGGTAAAGGCACCCGAATAGCCAAAAGCATTCTAAAAAAGAAGAGTGACATGGGAGAAATTTCACTGCCTGACCTTGAAACATATTACAAAGCTACAGTGGTCAAAACAGCATGGTACTGGCATGAAAAGAGACACATCAATCAGTTGAATAGAATTGATAACCCAGAAATAAACCCTCATCTATACAGTCAAATGGCTTTTGACAAACTTACCAAGTCCATGTTAATGGGATAAAACAGTCTCTTCAACAAATGGTGTTGGGAGTACTGGATATCTATAACCAAAAGAATGAAAGAGGACCCCTACCTCACCCCCTACACAAGAATCAACTCAAAATGGATCAGAGATCTAAATATAAAAGCCAGGAGCATAAAAATACTAGAAGAAAACGTAGGGAAACTTCTTCAAAACCTTGTAGTAGGTTGTGGTTTCTTGGACCTTATGCCCAAAGCCCGTGCAACAAAAGGAAAAAACAGATAAATGGGACCTCCTCAAAATTAAACACTTTTGCACCTCACAGGGCTTTGTAAACAGGGTGAAAAGGCAGCCAACTCAATGGGAAAAAATATTTGGAAATCACATATCCAATAAGAGTTTAATATCCAGGATGTATAAATAGAAGTTACAACTCAGCAATTAAAAGGCAAATGATCCAATTAAAAAATAAGGAAAAGACTTGAATTCACATTTGTCCAAAGAAGAAATACAAATGGCAAAAAAAACCACATGAAGAAATACTCTACATCACTAATGATTAGGGAAATGCAAATCAAAACTACAATGAGATATCATTTCACACCTATCAGAATGGCCACTGTTAAAAAGACAGAGAACTACAAATATTGGAGAGGATGTGGAGAGATAGGAACACTTATTCACTGTTGGTGGGAATGCAGAATGGTACAGCCACTGTGGAGGACTGATTGGCAGTTCCTAAAGAAGTTGAATATAAACTTTCCACGTGACCCAGCAATACCACTACTGGGTATATACCCAGAAGAACTGAGAACAGTGACCTGAACAGACATCTGCACACTGATGTTCATAGCAACATTATTCATGATTGCCAAAAGTTGGAAACAACCCAGGTGTCCATCAACAGACAAATGGATAAACAAACTGTGGTCTATTCACATGATGTAATATCATGCAACTGTAAGAAGAAATGAAATCATAAAGGATAGGACTGCATGGATGAACCTGGAGGTCATTATTTTGAGTGAGGCAAGCCAGACACAAAAGGACAAATACTGTATGAATGCGTTACTATGAACCAAATATATTGTGTAACATATTATTTGATTCAAAAAAATTTTATGTATCCGGTACATTCAATTGAGAAACGTATGTATTTATTCATCTGTGTTTACTTTATAGTTTTAAATTGTTTATATTTTAAATTATTAAATGTACAAAATAAAGTTTAAAAAAAGAACAAAGGAACCAAATCTATTGAAAGTGAAAGTTTGGAAAAAGATATTTCACCGTTGCAGTAAAAACAACAACAAAATGTAACAGTAGCTATATTCATATCGAAAAGAAATAGGCTTTAAAAGAAAAGCTGTTATTAGAAACAAGGAAGAATACTATATATTAATAAAAGAGGCAATTCACCAGGAAGAAATAACAATCATAAATGTATATGCACCTAATCAGGATGTCTCAAAACACATGCTTAAAACACTGGCAATATTGAAGGGAGAAATAGATATCTCTACAAAAATAGTTGAAGACTTCAATATACCACTCTCAGCATTGGATAGAATATCTAGGCAGAGGATCAATAAAGAAACAGAGAGCTTGAATAATATAATAAATGGACTAAACCTAATAGACATATACAGAACCCTGCACCCCAAAATAGCAGGGTATACACTCTTTTCAAGTGCTCATGAACCATTCTCCCGGAAAGCCTATATGTTGGGGCACAAAACAGATCTCAATAAATTCATCAAGATCAGGATTATACATAAAACTTTCTCTGATTAAAATGGAATAATGTTGGAAAACAACAAGAGGTAGAAAATGGGAAAATTCACAAATATATGCAGATTAAACAATACACTCTTAAATAATCAGTGGGACAAGGAAGAAATTTCAAGTGACATCAATAAATACCTCGGGAAGCAGATGTAGCTCAAGCAATTGAGCTACTGCCTATCACATGGGAAGTCCAAGCTTTGGTTCCCGGTGCCTCCTAAATGAAGATGAGAAAGACAGTGAACTGAGACGACGGGCAGGTACCGTGAGCTCACACAAAAAGATGGCACCACAAGAAACATGAGGGAAACATAATGAGACACACAAAAAGCAGGGAGCAGAGATGGCTCAAATGATTAAGCCCCTCCCTCCCACATCGGAGGTCTCTGATTCAGTTTCCAATGCCTCCTAAAAAAAAAGAAGGACAGCACACACCAAACAGACACAGCAAATGCAAACAACGAGGTAGTAGGGAGAGATAAATAAATGAAATAAATCTTTAAAAAATAAAATAGATATCCTGAGATGAGTGAAACTGAAACTAAAGTGTATCAGGACATACAGGATGCAGTGAAGGCAGTCCTGAGAGGGAAATTTATAGGTCTCAATGATTACATTAAAAAAGATGAAATAACTAAATCAATGACCTAACTACACAGTTCGAGGAACAAGAAAAAGAACAGCAAGCTAATCCTAAAGCAAATAGAATAAATGAAATAACAAAGATAAAAGCAGAACTAAAGGAAATTGAGGACAAAGAAAACAATATTGAGAAAAAGCAAAACCAGAAGTTGGTTCTTCGAGTAGATTAACAAAATCAACAAACTGTTAGCTAGACGGGCAAAGAAATAAAGAAATTGCAAATAAATGAAATAAAAATTGAAAATGGGGACATTACCACTGAACCCACTGTATGCCAAAAAATTAGAAAATTTAGACAAAATGGGAAAATTCCTAGGATTGTACGAACAACCTACACTGACCCTAGAAGAAATAGAAGACCTCAACAAGTCAGTCACAATTAAACAGATTGTAACAGTCATCAAATGACTCCCAAAAATGAAAAGCACAGGACCAGATGGTTTCACATGTCAGTTCTAGAAAGCTTTCAAAGAAGAGTTAATACTAATCTTACTCAAACTCTTCCAAAAAATGAACAAGAAAGAATACTAACAAACACATTCTATTATGCCAATATCACCCTAATACCAAAACCAGATAAAAATATTAAGAAAAAAGAAAATTACAGACCCATTTCTAAAATGAATACGCATGTCAAATCCTCAACAAAAAACTTGCTAATCAAATCAAACAACACATTAAAATAATTTTTCATCATAGTCAAGTAGGTTTCATAAGAGGTATGCAAGGGTGGTTCAGGACAAGAAAATCAATCAGTGTAATACACCACATTAAAAAATCAAAGAAGAAAAATCATATGATACTATTGATTGACAGAGACAAGGCATTTGACAAAATACGCCATCCTTTCTGGATAAAAATACTACAAAAGATAGGAATTGAAAGAATCTTTCTCAACATGATAATGGTCATATATAAAAAACCTGCTGCTAGCATTTTACTTAATGATAAAAGACTGAAAGCTTTCCTGTTGAGATCAGGAACAAGGTAAGAATGCCCAATGTCACCTCTGTTGTTAAATATACTGCTAGAGGTATGAGCAAGAGCAATCAGGCAAGAAAAAGAAATAAAAGGCATTCAGATCAGAAAGGAAGAAGTAAAACTTTCGCTATTCACAGATGATATGATCCTATATCTAGAAAGTCTTGAAAAATCTACAACAAAGATGCTAGAGTTAATAAAGGATTTCAGTAGAGTGTCAGATTACAAGATCGATATGGAAAAATCAGTGCTGTTTCTGTGCAATCTTAATGCACAATCTGAGGAGATATTCAGGGAAAACATTCCATTTACAATAGTGACTAAAAGAATCAAATATTCAGGAATAAACTTAACCAAGGATATAAAGCACTTGTATTCAGAAAACTACAATGCATTGTTAAAAGAAATAAAAGACCTAAATAATTGGAGGAACATTCCATGCTCATGGATTGGAAGATTATCATTAAGATGTCAATTCTACCTAAATTGATATACAGATTCAATGAAATCCTAATAAAAATTCCAACACCCTTTTTTAAAGAAATGGAGAACACAATTATCAAATGTGTTTGGAATAGTAAGGGGCCCCAAATAGAGAAAAACATCTTAAATAGGAAAAGCAGAGTGGGAGTTCTCTAACTTCCAGACTTTAATTCATATTACATACCTGCAGTGGTAAAAATGGCAGGGTATTGACATAAAGATAGACACATAGATCAATGAAATAGAATGATGGTTCAGAAACACACCTTCAGAACTATGGTCAAGTGATTTTTGACAAGCTGTTCAAACCCACCCAGCTGGGGCCTAACAGTGTGTTGGCAGTGTATTGGGAGAACTGGATATCCATAGCCAAAAATAAATAAATAAATAAATAAATAGGACTTCTATCTCACACCTTATACAAATATTAACTCAAAGAGAATCAAAGACCTAAATATAAAAGCAAGAGCCATAAAGCTCTTAGAAGAAAATGTAGGAAAACATCTTCAAGACCTAGTGGTAAGTGGTGCATTCTTAAGCCTTACACTGAAAGCACAAGCACTGAAAGAAAATATATATAAATGGGACCTCCCAAAGTTAAACACTTTGTTATTCAAAGGACTTCACCAAGGTCAAAAAGCAGCCCAGTCAATGGAAGAAAATATTGGGAAACCACATATACCATAACAGTTTGATTTCCATTCTACACAAAGAGATCATACAAACCAATAATAAAAGAGCAAGCAATGCAGTTAAAAATGTGTGGACTTAAAACCTACAGTATAGGTTAATAAGATATAAGAGGAGGGCTGAGAAGGACTACTGATGCTTAACAAGTGTTTAACTTTTAATCTAATTAAACACTACTTGGTCATGCTGAAGTAATTAGCACTATGAAAGACCTATAGCTTATAGTTGAGATGTTTTGAGTGAAATTTCACCTGAAAGGAACAACTTAGTCTGATCAACTCATGTGGCTTCAGGAACATTTCAAGAACAAATAAAGACATAATTTGGAACCAACACAGTCATCTAAAGAGCTATCTTTGTACTAACCATATTCTCAGTTCTTTGACTGACTAGCTGTGTGAGTAAAATCTTTCAAAAAATCTTGTGCCTCAGGTTTTCCTTTTGTAAAATAATGTAAAGAACAATATGCCCTTTCCCTAGAGTGTAAGATACTGTGAAGATAAGAAAGCCAATTTAACCTATAAGGTGCTTATAGCCATCTAGATATAGGTGGTGAAAAATAGAATTTCTCATAACAAAACCATTATTCAGAGGATTTTTATTCTTTGAAAGATTTCCATAAGTGAATATGATGACTCATAGATTGTTATGAAAAAGGATTGCAGTTATTAGCCTTCATTTCTGAGTAAATTGCAAATGAGATGGGCACAATGTATGCAAATGGATGGAAGGGCAAGAGAGTTATAACAATTAAAGAGCAGGAGAGTTATAACAATTAAAGGGGGTTTAACTTAAATGAAATTGATAAGCATGGCTCTCAGTTTAGAATGATCAAAGCAAAGTAACAAGGAAATGTGGGAAGTGCACTGTGCTGGCCATGGGGGGAAAAATGCTAGTCTCTTTCAGTACAAAATATGAGAAAGGTACATTTTGATTCCTGATTTTCAAAATTGTAATCAGTGCTTAGATTTTTTACATTAAAAATATATCCTTATAATTTCTGTATAGGGAAGTGACAGTATTTGCAATTACTTTGCAAAAATACATTAAATTTAGTCAAGCAACCTTATAAAAGTGGGTAAAATACATGAAAAAGCAATCCACAGAAGAGAAAAAACAAATATTTAATAAACACAGGTAGAAAAGCTCAGAATGATGGGTGATTGGGAAAATGCAAATGAAAACTAATATTTAGATATAATTTAATAGTTATTTTTAAAATTGGGTTAAATTTAAAATCTTTAAAATATTGAGTTTTGGCTAATATATGAGATTATATGAGTAAACAGAAGTTATTCCCACTAGCAGACCCAGAGTTTACACTTCGAAATATATGACCATGAGAAACTCACACAAGCATGCATAATGAGACATGTACAAATATGCCAATTGCATAATTGTAACAGAAGGAAACTTGAAAATGCAAATGTCCATCAATGCGGGAATAAATATATTTTGAAATTGTTATCCAATTAAATACTATTCAAAAAGGAAAGTAAACAAACTAGAGATAAAGCAACATAGAGATAAATCTAAAAATCATAATACTGAGTAGATTAACACCTTGCATTGGTGTGGTATATTTGTAGCTATTGATAACAACTTTTAATTAATTGTACTATTTTTTTCTTCTTGATACATTTTTTTTAATTTATTGTAGTATATCACTCGTACATGAGCCTACATAAACACAATAAGTATATAGCAATAGTTGTGAACTTACAAAACAAACAAACATAACAACATACAGGGCTCTCATACCTCACCCTACCACCAATACCTTGCATTGTTGTTAAACATTTTTAGCTAATGATTAAAGAGCATCCTCAAAATATCACTACTAACCAAAGTATTATCCCCCAACCCGCCCTATTATTAATATTTTTATATCATTTTACATGAACATACATAAACAATATGTGTATAGTAAAAGTTGTGAACTTACAAAGCAAATATTCATAGCATCATACACGGGTCCCACACATCAACCCTCACCAACACCTTGCCTTGTTGTGAGACATTTGTTAAAAATTATGAAACAATATTGTCAAAATCTTCCTATTAATTATAGTCTTTATCTTACATTTGGTGTATTTTCCCCCAACCCACCCTATCATTACCTTTTAAATATATTTTTATGACAAAAGTTGTAAACTTACAAAACAATCATGCACATGTGTTGATGGAGGGGTGTAGTTTGAGAGTTCTGCACATACAACTGGAGTTCTGCACATACAAAATACAACTGGAGTGACCTACAGACCATGAGATAATATCTGACCACTACCAGGTCCACAGCATACACGTGGCACACATTTTCCATACTCCCCCATCATCAATGCAGTACATCATTGGCATAGATGGAAGAATATTACATTATTACTGTTAACCACAGTCCATAGATCACTCCAGTTGTATTTTTCCCATTCTTCTCCACATTCCCACCACCCAGAAATAATGATGTACTTCTGCTCTGTCTCACAAAGGACACTCTTGCATCGTACCATCAACCACAATTCTCATGCACCTCTGGGTTCGCTGTGCTATTCAGTCCCTAGATTGTTCTCTAGCTTTCTGTCAATTGGCATTTACATCTTTAGACTACCATTTTCAGCCACATCCCCATTTATAAACCAGCTGTTACTCACTATAATGTGTTTACCATCATATCTGTACATTTCCACACTTTCACAGTAAAGCTGATTAAAACTTCTAAATACATTAAATATCTGCAGTCCATCTCAGTCATACTTTTATCTCCTTTAAGAATCCACCATCTACCATTACATCTTGAAGATATTTTCCTACATTTTCTCCTAGAAGCTTTATGGTTCTTGCTTTTAAATTTAGGTTTTTGATTCATTTTGAGTTAATTTTTGTATAAGGTGTGAGATAGAGGATCTCTTTCCTTCTTTTTCTATGGATATTCAGTTTCCTCAGCACCATTTGTTGAATGGACTGTTCAGCCCAAGATGGGTGAGTTTGACAGGCTAGTCAAAAATCACTTGACCATAGATGTGAGGGTCTGTTTTTTAACCATCAATTTGGTTCCATTGGTCTATGTGTCTGTCTTTATGCCAGTACCATGGTGTTTTTATAACTGTAGCTGGGTAATATGACTTAAAGTCAGGAAATGAGAGTCCTCCAACTTCACTTTTCCTTTCTAAGATGTTTCTGGCTATTTAGGACCACTTACCCTTCCAAATAAATTTGATAGTCATGTTTTCCATTTATTTAAAAAATGCTGGTGGAAATTTTATCAGGATTGCATTGAATCTGTACATCAATTTGAGTAAAATTTACAACTTGATGATATTTATTCTTCCAATTATTTAGGTCTTTTTTTCTTTTCTTTTAATAATGAGTTGCAGGTTTCTGAATACAAGTGCTTTACATCACTGGTTGTTTATTCCTGAATATTTGGGTTTTATCTGTCATATTTTATTTTCACCACTCTTTTAATACATTTATTTACTTTTATTGATATAATCTTCATTTCTAAACTCTTTTTCAAGTCTCTCTCTTCTGTCTTTTCTTTTCAGACTGTAGCACGTCCTTTAGTATTTCCTCTTTGTTACAAACTCTCTCAGTTTCTGTTTATCTGTGAATATTCTAAACTCGCCCTCACTTTTGAAAGACAGTCTTGCTGGATATAAGTTTCTTGGCTGGAAGTTTTTCTCTTGCACTGTCTTAAATATACCATACCACTGTCTTCTTGCCTCCATGGTTTCTGGTGAGAAATCAACAATCAATCTTATTGGGTATCTCTTATAAGTCTTGCATTGGTTTTCTTTTGCTGCTCTCAGAATTCTCTCTTTTTCTTTGGTATTTAACATTCTGATTATTGTGTGTCTTGGAGTTGGTCTATTAGGATTTTTTTTGGATAGGAGTATGTCATGCTTCTTGGACCTGGATATCTATGTCCTTCAATAGGGTTGGGAAATTTTCTACTGTTATTTCTTCAAATATTCCTTCTGCCCCTTTTCTCTTCTCTTCTTCTGTGACACCCATGACGCATATGTTTGCACATCTCTTGCTGTCATTTATTTCCCTGAGACCCTGTTCAAGTTTTTCCATCTTTTCTTCATCTGTTCTTTTGTATGTTCACTTTCAGAGGCCATTTCTTCAAGCTCACAATCTTTTTTTCTTCTGCCTCCTCAAATCTGCTATTATATGATTCCAGTGTATTTTTAATTTCATTTATTATGCCTTTCATTCCCATAAGATCTGCTACTTTTCTATGTATGCTTTCAAATACTTCTTTGTGTTCATCCAATGTTTTCTTAGTATTCTTAATTTCTTTAGACATCTCATTGAATTTATTAAAGAGGTTTGTTTGAACATCTATGATTAGTTGTCTCAACT
>JAQZBX010088338.1:0-12756 GCA_029593785.1 Cabassous unicinctus | reverse complement strand
GTTATCAGAGATAATCTCCCTAGTTATCTACTCATTTCAGCCTACACGTTTGCCTGGGGTTATCAAAATCCTTACCACTCCCAATATGATATGCATCCCCTGTGCGCTTTTTCAAATTGCACCACTCCCACGCCAGACTTAATGCATCCAATCTACACCTAAACAAGATTCCCAAGTGATTCATATATACTTTAAAAGTTGAGAAGAAGCATTGTCACAACTTATATCTATGGTTTCAACTATCTTCTCTGCTAATAATTCTTATATATTTAGTTCATGCCATTCCCTTATGTTCCAGATTTATATCTCATACAGAGTGCTGAGTGTCTCCAGATGGCTGATATTTGAATAGGTATGTAAAACACAATATGTTCAAAAACAAACTCATGATCTTCCTCTTCCTTTATTTCCATATCTCAGTTAATGGAGAGGTAAAATCCAATGACTTTTATCTATAACATAAATGTCTAAAATAGGTTTTAAATAAGGAGAACTTACATGAAATTAAAATGGTGATCCAGTGTTCAATTTTCACTTCTATAAGGCTTGGAGTATATAGAGTGAGTGTGATAGCAGAAAGAAAAGATTGAAGAAAAATTTCATAATGAATAATGAATAGGGATAAAAATACATTAACTCCTTGAAAGAGGTTCATTTATGATCTTTCATCCTATATAATCTTAAGGTTCAATAATTCAAACACCTGTTCCTGCATGCATTCAATTTGGCAACTCTTAAAGGCAGGGGAATATAAAATGTTATAGATTTTGCATGTGCCTATTATATGATGTTAGAGTATCATCAGCTTTTGTCTCATCAAAAAAACTGAAAATGAAAGTAGTATTCCTAATCAATTATTCCCAGTAACCAAGAAAGAGAACCATTCAACTGGTAAGACAGGAGAAAACACAAAAGATTTCATTATATTATATAAAGACTAAAATTTACTTTGAGTTGCTAGAGATGAGTTACACACGTCCCATATGTACTGTGTCCAGTGATAGTTAAATCTTACCATGGAAATTTATATTCTCATCCCAAATGTCAGCAAATCATCATTGTCATGTCACAGAAAAGACTTTTCCTCACCATTTCTCTAGGGTGAAGATCCAAATTCATGCATCCCCAACTGACTGAGAAAGAATTTTCTGGTGAAGTTTTATGCCAACCCTGGCTCCTTTCCCTAAGAAAAATGGTTTAATTAATTTTCATATTTCAGCCTGATCCTTTTATCAAAGGATAAAATATCAATAAACACACAGAAAAGATGGTGGTGGTGTTTCCACCATGTCTGTGGTAATAAGAACATCAGTTAACATTTTTGGGGAGCTTCTGTGTGTCACAGTGTATGTGCTTTATCTTATTAAATTCATATAACAGCCCTATGATATTTAGAGAGTTAAAGTGACTTTCTCAAGATCTCACAGCTAGAGAAATCCTACTCTGTATTGTATAATTCAAAAGTCAATGTTATTAACCAGTCTAATGTAGACTGGTGTAGAAATGTGTCTTCATCTTTTTCTTTGAAGATTCCTTTTTGGAGGAATAATAATAATAATAAAAGGGAAATCTATCTCCTCTGTAGCTCTGGAGGGTAAATTTTATGCTCTGTGGAGTTGGTAGGAGAAAAAACGGTCAGAGAAATAATAAAACTCATGACAACTGTGTCTATTCTATGGAGGAGAGGAAAATGAACTACTTCACGGCATCATTTTGGAAAGGAGGGCTTCAAGTAATCCTAGGAAGAAATTTTATTTCGGAGCAATGTACGATACTCCCCCATGCCCCAGGAATAGACCAAAAAAACATCCACTCATTCCTAACAGGGGCAGACATTCACACAACTCTCCATCTCTTTCTCTCTCTGAGCTGCAACATTAGTATGGACCCCAAACTTACCACTTGTACAACTAGACACATGAGTGTTTCCAGCTGAGAAAACGAATTTTTCACACATTGCTGGAGTCCTAACCCTGAGCAGACACAGCATCCTCCCAGCATATAGACTCCTTGAGTGAAATCAGTGCTGCTGACAGGATCCACATTTTCAATCTATATTCATCCACACAGCATCATATCATCTGGGGGAGGTATTGTCATACAGTTGAAGGTAATGTTCTGGCAGGCTTTTATCTTGCTAGTCTATCATTACAATCCCAACTGAACCAGAAGGCCTCGGGGGGTTTTCTGTTGCTCTCAGTCAATCAGTTTGGCAGATAACCGACTTTTCATAACACCCTGATCCAAAGGCGGCAGTCCCTGCATGGGGTTTCCACATCCGGCATCTTTTCCTCCACCTCCAGGAGAAATCCGGAATAATTAATTGGAAAAAACTGAGAACCATTATGTTTGTAGCATTTGACCAGGCTATGAGTTTCCATTAATGTTTGTAAATTTCCAGTCTTCCCTCTAGCTGCTGCTATCCAGTAAGTTTCCGTTAACATTTAAAGTTCAAGAAAGACTTTTCAAGCTGTACAGCTCTTAACTGTATCTTCTTAAGGAATTGATCTTTAGGTTTTGAGGGGAAAAAATGGTGCTCTAATGACTCTAGCAATGTGAAATGCATATGGATTTGTTAGGCTATTTGAGGTGTTTTGCAATATGTACATTTTCTCCATAACTGGGTCTTTGCCCATAAGCGCTATTTAAATTTTTTAATGGAAATTACTCTAGATGTATTAGAGATCTCCTGCCTTCCTAAACAGAGCACGTTGAATATAATTTAACTTTATTCTAAAGGACTCAGGAACATCATGAATATCCAGTTTTGTGTTGATGCATAATAATACTATGCTGGCTTCTAAGTAATTCACTAAGTAAAGTATTCTTGTAGGCAGAAGAATTTCAATCATTTTTTTATTCTTTATGTATTTATTGAGTTCCTACTCGGTGCTAACTCTGTTGCTCTATAAATATCAAAGTACCAAACTAGATGCTGTCCTTGTCCTCTTGAATTGAGTCTAGTCTGGTAAATGGGTATAGACAGAATGAATACACAAATAAATAAGACAATTCTAATAAATGTCAAGAAGAGAAGGCACAGGATGTCATCAAAGAGCAGAGCAGAGTTAACTAATTTAGACTAAAGTGTCAGGGAATAGCTCCTTGGGGAAGTGGGTTGTTTGTTTTGTTTTGTTTTGTTTTTTCCCTCACTGAGATCTTTAAAATTAGGAATTAGCCAGGGGAATGGGATAGCATATGCGAAGGGCTTAATGTGGGAAAGACTGTGGATCACTCAAGGACTGGAAAAAAGGTCAGTGTTGCTGAAGTTGAGTAAAGGAGGGTGATTCCCAGAGGATATTCAGGGTCTCTAAAAGGTAGGAGAAAGAGAGGTTAACTAATTTCTACTGAGTAGTTTTAAGATTAAGGAAAGTAGTCACAAAATTAACGAAGCATTGGACAAAGAAAAACAACCTTGGTGTTCTTAAGGATTAATGAGGATTTTGGTTAAATGCATGTATAAGTTACTTTTATGTTTGTTATTTTTCATCAAGTTTTCCCTTAAGCTATTCAAGATTCTCCAAGGAAATTAAAGTGAGTCTGACAAAGGATAAAACAAACAAACAAAATGATTTGTGCCAGTTGAAACCCCAAAGTCATTGTTTCCCAGGTTCCCACTCATTAGACCTCAGGAGTTTCTATTAAAGAGATTACTAAACAAATGAAATGTTATTTTAGTTCCCATAGTGTGTTGCTAGTGTGAGAACAGTTTATATGTAAAACAAATTAAATTGTGATAAATTAGCATAAAGCTTAGTATTATGAATAGTGAGTGAATCTCAAAATAGTAGAAGTGTCTGTTTAGACTATTAAAATCAAGAATGAGATGAGTTTTCTCAAAGAACCTCCCTGCTTTAATGCATTATTCTGTAGAAAATTTTCTCTTGGAAAAAAAATATGATCAAAATAAAGATATCCTTAACATATGCTTTTAATTCACTTGAATTACTGAATACTTAAATAAGCATGTAGAAAATATTTTATTTCCCTAGAACTGATTTTCTGTTGATTAAAAAGAAAGATGCATGGATTGCTGCTTAAATTCATCCTAAGCATTGATATTAATTAACCAATTAATGGCACTCAGTATATGTCATTTATAATATACCCATAAAATTGATCATTAAAACTCAGCAAGAGTTTCATACTAGAATGTATGTGTACTAAAGGCAAAACTAATCCTGGACCCTCTATTACCAGCATTATTAGAAACCCTTTTCTTGTTTTACTTTTTGAACATAATTAGAAATTTGCTTAAAAATCCCCACTGACATGAAATGCTAATATTGGTGCAATTAATGAAATGCTAATATTTATGAATTAATTGGCAAAAATCTTGATGAAAGGAAGCTAACAGAAATCATTTATGCAGAATGTACTGAGGACAAGGTTTGTCCTTGGTGACTTGCTCATTTTGCTTTCAGAATGTTATTTAGTAAAATAGTGATATTTCAGTAAATTTTTGGTTGAGAGAGCTCTCTAAGACAAAGTTAACAAGCTAGCTTCCTAACATAGATTTGATAATTGGAGATATTGTAGGTGACATTTCTCAGCTACTTATTCAGATAGGCAGGACAAAAAAAAAAAATGTCATTTTTGCTTTCTACAAATGAACTTTTTCTTTATCCTGAGCTTTCATTCTTCCTGGGGGCCCAACCTGAAGTCTTAGTCCACTCCATCCAGTCCATGTGGACTCAGTATTTTAGGGTTAAACTCAATTAATTCAGTATTTCTGTTACCAGATTTTGCCTAGGTTCTTGACTTTGCTTCAGAAATGGATTTCAAGAGCACGTCATGTTGATTAGGCCAGTAATTTATTAAGAAAGTGAGGAGAAATAGGAGGAAATAGCAGATCATAGGTCCCAGGTAGAGAGAAAGGGGCTGAAGGGTGATAAAGAGGGCTGGTTTATAGACTACAATTTCCCATTACAGATTATAAATGCCCAGGTTTTACTTGCATGTTGATCCATGCAGGGCGGACATGGCGAGAGCAGGATGCAGAAGGCAAGAAAGCTATTCGGGAAGAAATAAACTGGATTAGAATTTTGAGAATATATGGTCGCACTAAGGATACTGGACCACAAAAGTCAAAAAGACCAAGTGCCTGTAAAGGCTGCATTTTCCCAAAGTTAGTGGAAAACAGTATTCTTCCTTCAGTTACATTATGCTGTTGGTTAACTCTAGAGAGAAGAGGCATTGCCCTTTAATTTAAGCTACAGGAGATGAAAACCAACAAGGTTTCTTAAGGAGTGTCTGGTTTGCTCTCCCCCTAACAGTAGGCATCTGGGCTAGAGTTAGAGGAAACAGTTGGCTTTGACATAGACACTACTTAGCATTATCTCTTGACAAGGAATTTCAGGCCATCCAATTGGCACTCGTGTGTTTTGTCAGGTGCTTCTGGTGAGCGGGCACTTTCTGAGGCAGCTGGCTTCACTCGGGATTAGTGCACCAAGCTGGAAATTCCTTTAACCTTAATAGCTGTGGGAGTGATCAGAACTACAGAGTGAATTTCCTTCCATTTTGGCTCTAATTGAGAGAGAGGCTTATTTTCTGCCAAGTTTTGATCAGAACCTGGTTTCCAGGTCCTGGGTGAGGAAACATTGTCCATGGACCCTCTCAAATGAGCTAAGTTGAAGTGGGTCTTAGCCATCTTATTTACTGTTTCCCTTCTGGTGGGAAGTGGTATGTGGGTTTGCCAGTTTTCCCCAGGGCATGAGTGGGACAGTTTCTGGAACAAGGACTAAGAGGGATACCTGGATTAAGCACATTCATTAACAACTTAGAAAATGAAGTTTACCAGGACTTTTAACATGTTCAATGTCCCTCTGCATACGATCTAGAATAGAGGCTGCTCTCAGCTACACTGTGGCCCTATAGACCAGCAGTAGGCAGAATTTAAGACATTCCTAAGGGGACCATGCCCATTATTCTAGGAAGAATGAAGAAGCACTTTTTAGTTGACTAATCTGGTGTCCCAGAGTCCAAGTCTGACTAAAACGTTCACCCCTCCGAATAATTTGGAGCTGATGCTCTGGTCTCAGTGTCCCGAGAATTTAATCCAGGGCCTTGCCAACAGGCATCCCTGTGGCCGACCTAGGTCTTGGGGGATGCCTGAAACCCCGAAATTCAGACCAAAGTGCCCAAGCCAGATTGGTGGGAGACAGAGCAGTTGCCCAAACCGAAGCATCTGAGATAAGTCTCAGAGGACATCTGGCTGCCATCTGAATGGAAGGGCCCAAGATCTTGGGGGCCATTCAGAGTTTACTGCTCTGGTTCTCGGCACCCCTACATTCCAGGTTCCAGACTGACTGCTGTTACCTAAACTGAAGCTCCTAAGATAAATCTCAGGGAACATTTGATTGCTCTCTGAATCAAAGTGCCCAAGAATTCCTAGGTCTTGGGGGACATTCAGAGTTACTTCTCTGGTTCCCACTACCCCAGGAATCAGAGACCCTGCCACCAGGCATTTCCGGGGCCATTTTAGACTTGGGAGACAGACTGACTAGATTTCCAGGTCGAGTAGATTTGGGACTGAAGCTGCCAAGCCAAATATTTCTTTTTCCTGGAGAAGGGGCAAAAAGCTTCTTCCTATTCTTACAGAGGTCTTAAAAAGCAGTCCTAGAAACTAGGAGTTTCTCAGTTAGACCAGCCATCAAAAGGCCATTAAGTGATTAGAGATCAATAGTTCTAGCTAACGGGCCTTGGGGCCCTGAGGTAATAACTTCCTCAGTAGCAAAGGCATTTTCAGTTTTACAGTTTTTAAGACATTCCAAAGCATTTTAACACAAACCTATAACGAGAAATCCAGTAATAGGAAGTAGGAAGGTAAAATGTGGGTTAATTATGAGAGGATCCCCCACCCGTGACCCCCCTGGGGAAGGGGACTCCCACGGCATCCATCCTGGCACTGCTCACTGCCCTTTCCCACTCCGTCCCAGACGAGGTAGCCCCATGTTGTTGGTAGGAGGGCGGGCTTGCAAAGGTGGGCCTGTGGGGAGGCACAAGCCCCTGGCTCTGAGTCATTGCCCTGCTGCAGAGGAGAGAGGGCAGGAGAAGACAATGGCAACCAGGCCCAAGGGCAAAGCCTATGGCTGCTAAAAGGGCTTGAAAAGGAGCTTTGCAGTCCCCGGCGCTTGGCCGGGGGACCTCTGTCTTGGCAGGGCCCTGCTTTGAGCCCCTGCCCTGTGCCCCTGAACTCCCAGCCGAGGTCAGATCTCACAAGCCCAGGTATGAGGCACAGATGCAGAATTCTCATGCCCCAGCCTCTTTCCTCCCAGGATTACATCCTGTGGGGGCTCGTAGGTGAACCCGTTTAAAATGGATAACCAAATTAGGGCATTAAATAGGCTGTAGGCCATAGTTTCACTCATCAATAATCTTGGTGTCAGGGCCAAATATGTTACCGGATTTTGTCTAGGTTCTTGACTATGCTGCAGAAATGAATTTCAAGAGCACGTCATGTTGATTAAGCCAGTAATTTATTAAGGTAGGGAGGGAAGAGAAATGGGAGAAAATAACAGATCATGGGTCCCAGGTAGAGAGGAAGGGGCTGAAGAGTGATAAAGAGGGCTAGTTTATAGACTACAATTTCCCATTATAGATAACAAATGCCCAGGTTTTACTTGCGTGTTGATCCATGCAGGGGGGACCTGGCGAGAGCAGGGCACAAAAGGCAAGAGAGATATTTGACCTTTGTGCTTGCTTTTTTGAACCATTATTTATTCTGCCCCTTTGCTAATGGCATGGGAGAAGTCCCAGCTGTTTGCTGTTTTGATTGATTACCCCACCCATCAATCCCCCGGAAGGGCCCAATGATAAGGTCCCTGCAGAATATCTGGGGCTTCCCCTGGCTTCTGGGGGAAATTTCATTCACGAGGGTCTTCCAGCAGCCATCTTGGGGGTATTGATATCCACGTGGACTTCTTGCCAGGTTCCAGCTCCATCTATTGATTCCTTATCTTACAAGCGTGCTTCATTTCTTCTACCTAACCCCATTTCCACATCATCTCCCCTGGATGCATCTAGTTTCCAGGGAATTATATGGACGTTTGCTCAAGCTTCCTTGTCCCGACCAATTCTCTATCCAAAGTGACATGGTGTTAACCTGTCTGGCATCTTCACATCATGTCTCAATTTCCTTCACTTCTGCCAGGTCTTAGTGTCTTAATTTCACCATCTTTGATCCTAGAGGAAAACAAATAGCAACTCACCATGCCTTGTCCCATGGGCATTTTTAGGCATGCTCTCCTCTTCCAAACCACATTGGTTATAAAAACTCTCAGAGTATTTGGTGCCTATGAGGGCATATAGGCAGGGTTGAGATCCCATCAATTTTCACCTAGCCAGTCAATCTCAAAGGGTTCATATCTAAGGTAACTGTCTTGGCAACTATTCACAGATTTTTATTAATTCTACCTGGATTTGACTTTTTTACCCTTAAAAGCCACAAGTTTGCCATCTTCATTTTTGTTCCCATGATGGCAACTTCTCTTTGCAGCAATGGTGGCCTCACAGGGTTTAGGCAATAAATCAAGGAATTTGCTGATTCCAAAAGAGCACATATCAACCTGGTTAATGCGTTCCATGGTGCCATTATTCTGTACTAATTTTATTCTTCTAAAACTTGAACACTAAACTTGGGAATAAGAAATTAAGAATGTACTAAAGAAGGAGTGAAAGAAAGGAAAGAAGGAAGGAAGAAGGAAATTGTGAAAATTAACATGTGACCCAGAAACCAGAGCTTTGCAAAGGCTTTAAAATAAGCCCTATAGAGATCATTATACTAAGGGATAGTCAGGCCAAAATATTAAATTGAGGAAGGTGCTTTCTATCTCCCCCTTACTCCTTTGACACCACTTTTCCCTTTTTGTGAGCCTTCCCGTGTATCCAGGGCCCAGCTCCAAGGGATTCTCACGGGTCATTTAAACCCATGTGCTGTATTAACATTTTATTGTTTTAAAGCCTCTTCCTTTAGAATCTCTTCCTGTGAAGCCAACCAATATGTGATCATGAGTGAAATGTGGATTTTTAACAAGGACCTCTGTAGATAAACTCTTATCACAAATGTACCTGAATTACTTTGAGGCACAAATCAAGTCAATGGTGAAAACATTTTAGGTCAGGCAGGCTATTTTGTAACCAGCCTATGAAGGATGGATGGATCCCTCCTAATAATAGATAAGATGTGGAGAACTTGAGAGAAAGTTTATTACTCACAAAAGGGCTGCCTGGGGAGAGCAGGGCAGGCATAAACAGGGCCGGAATGGTTTGAGTGAGGCATAGGGAGGAGGTTGGGGCTTTATAGTGGTTAGGGTGTGAAACTGGGGAAAGTTCTCCTGTGTGGGCTGGGGATTAGAGAGCCTGAATTTTCTACCAGTGCCAAAGAAAGGAACATGACTGGGCTTTCTTATGGACCTATCAAGATATGGAGCTAAAGGGGTAAGGGAAGGTGAGACTTCTTAAAAGAAGCCACTGGTCAAACATCAAAAATGATGTCAGACTCTTTTATTACATTTGAACTTTGCTGCTATGAGGGAATGTTTGTTCCTTCTCTGGGGTCTCCTATGACTGAAATCAATTTATTCCTCATGGAAGAAATGAAGATAACACAAAAGTGCTAACACATTAGGCTGATATGGGAACAAATATTAAGAACGCCCAGGTTCTGGTCATTTCTTTATGTTTGTATGTATTTCCTGAGCTACACCTGGGAAAGAAGAGGAGTGGCATGCTTGAACCTCATGACTCACAGAGACACCTTCTCAAAAGGGCTGGAAATGGTAGAAAAGTATAAAAAATACTTTCATTCTTCTAAACCTATATGGTAATAGGGTAATAATATTTGTGAGGGAGGAGCAAATATGCATCATTCACAACAGATTTTTAAATTAAGCTCTCAGAGTATATTCAGGGATGCATTCATTCATCCATTCTTTTCTCAATGAGTACACATTTATTGCATATCTACTGTATTAGTCAACCAAAGGGGTGTTGATGCAAAGTCCCGGAAATCGGTTGATTTTTATAAAGGGTATTTATTTAGGGTAGAAGCTTACAGTCACAAGGCTATAAAGAGGAAATTAATTCCCTCACCAAAGTCTGTTGCCACATGTTGGAGCAAGATGGCTGCTGACTTCTGCAAGGGTTCAGTCTCCCTCTTCCTCTTAAGGCTCCATGGTCCCAGCTTCTTCTAATCTCAGCTGTAGGCTGGGATAAGTCTCTCTCCCGGGTCTCGTTCCTCTCTGGGCTCAGCTGCTCTGGTCTTTCACAAGGTCAGCTGTATACTATCAGGCCATCTCTCTTCCCGGGTCCTCTGCTGTGTCTAGGGAGCCATCTCTATTCCTTTGTGTTCTTCTCCTGTGTGTTTACTTCCCCGGGCCCTGACGTGGTACAATCAAAGCCTAATCACTATTTAATCAAGTGTAAGTGAAACCTCTGAATTTAATACAATCTAATACACCCAGAGGAACAGACCAGTTTACAAACATAGTCCAATATGTATTTTTGGAATTCATAAATAATACCAAACTGCTACATCTGCTTACTGAGCCAGGTACTTTTCCAGGTGCTGGAATACATTAACAAGCAAGAAAAATTTCCTGACCCCATTGAAGGTTTATTTTTGTTTGTTTTTGGTGGTGGTGGGGGATGGTGATAGAATAATTAAAAGAAAAATACACATGCAATTTCAGTTGTATTAAATACAAAGAAGGATACCTCCTTTACAGAGGGTCTAACCTAACCTGGAGAGTAAGGGAAGGCAGCCCTTGGGGTTAATGTTTCGCCTGAAACCCAAAGCATCAACCAAGAAATTCATTGCAGAAGCTAATGCTGGGCACAGGAATTCCCATTTTCTAATTCTAGTATTTAGCAGGCACTATATTTAATTGGCCAGATAGAAATAGGGCAAAAATTGAAATGGGCCTCTCTGCCTCTATAATGAATTAAAGAGTTATCCACAGCATTAGCTGTAAATGACACTACTGAACTGCCAATGTCTTTCTTGTTTGGGCTTCATTTAAACTTCCGAATGGTATTAAGAGGTTATTAGAGATTAATCTCCAATTAGGTATTCTGATAGCCCAAAAAATTGTCAAAGGGTCCCTATGGCCATACTTTTTAACATTAAAGAGATATTGAATTAATAATATTTTGCCATCTCTTCAGACCTTTAAACTCCTGTGACTGATGTCCAATCATTTAGCCCACTTAAACAGAATGTCACACTGTGAGCCTTCCATTCTGAATAGGTCACCATAGGCTAGTGCTCATTAATGTTGAGTGTCCATTTCAGAAACTGCAGCAGTCACTCAGCCCCTATGTTTTAAGAAAATAAGGAGAAAAATTGTTTTCTCCCAAATAGAAGGGTTATGAAGACAGTGCCATATGTCATTATTATTGTGACTAAAAAAATGTCAGCTAGGCTCTATAGTGCTATAGAATGCTCCAACATAAGGCCATAAAATCATGTTGGGGTAGGGAGTGCAGCTCATGGCACCATTCCCAGACCCATCTGGAGTGCTGTGGACTGCACAGGATAGAATCCAAAGCTCAGCATCACAAGCAGGAGGGGCAGGGCAAGACAGTTGTGATTTATGTGTGGTTCTCATCCACCAAAGCAAGATGTGAATGAATTAACCAAGTGTTTGCTGTGAAAATTTAAAAGGAGAAATTGGGAAGGAATTTTCTGAAAATAATCTGTTATGTTGAAAAGCTAAAGTTTTCTTTCTCTTTTGCATTAAAAAAAAAACTTATCTTTACTAAACTGAAAAGATTTTGTATCATTTCTGGAACGAAGTTTCTTTGGTTCAATCCATTTTCTATACTGCTACTGCAATTATCATTTCAGAAGGGACTTCTAATGATGTCATTACCTTATTAAATATTTCATTCATTCATTCATTCATTCCATTCCATTCCATTTAAAAACAACATAAAAACTTAGTTCAGAATTTGAAGGCTTTTTATAATCTAACCTAAATCTAGTCTTCTGACTTTACATAATATGACTCCCTACTGTTGAGCAAGTTGCTATACGGTGTGTCATGGGAACACAAGTTCAGACACAACAGAAACTTTCAGCAAATGACCACTTTACTACTTGCAAAGCACAAAGGGTCCAAAAGAGGGCCCATTGTGCCTGGCCCCATCATGGCCAGTTTCCTGGGGAGGTCAGGGCCAGGGTCAATGAATGGCAGCACAGGTGGCAGCTCTGCAAGCCCCAGTTCTTTGATGGAGAGAAGATAAATTTGTGATGCCAAGAGTGGTGTGTTTATAGGACCCGGAGGGAGGGGGCCCTGCCATGGAGAGTTCCTGCCCTGCTAGGCCTCTGGGGATGTCTGTTCCTGGTTTCAGGGTTTAAGGTATGGTTAGTCGTTTTGACTAGACCTAATGTTTCCCTGGGATGCCAAATGGAAAAGTGAAACATCTGCACACAATAGAAAAGGAGATGGCTAGGCTGTGAGTAGGCTTATCCCTGACTTCCCCGCACATACCACAAAAGCTGTGAAACCACATCATTCCTTTGTGATAGGGGATGTTGTAATGCTCTTGTGCACATGCTGTTTCTGCTGTCGGAACAGACTTTAATTGTATGGTGGTTATGGTAGGTTGAATTATGTACCTGATAAAGACCTTATTTTTTTCCTTCCCCTTGACCAAGCTGCCAGCCTTACTCCTCACACACGCTGCCCATTGCTAACTGCCCTCCCCCATCCTGACTGCTTTGAAATTAATCTTGCAGCTATGGGACTGCAG
>JAQZBX010088337.1:0-12755 GCA_029593785.1 Cabassous unicinctus | reverse complement strand
CATTATTTCATCAAAATATAAATCATTTATTACTTGTAATAACTTAAGTAATTATTTATAATTATATCAATTATAATTCCTTATATGGTCATTTTCAATAGATATAGCATAGAGAATTATAAATTATTTAGAGTTTTCAATAATTAGGAAATAAATTTTACTGAAACCAAAAAACATGAGATGAGCTGATTTATGTAAATTGCATTAAATTGTGTTTTGCACTATATCAAGGAATATAAGGCAGCATACTTTTGCATGGTAATGATTTTACCTATCATTACTCTCTTCTGAGTGTTAAATTTCCATGGAAGTATTATATTATGACACAATTAGATACCTGGTCATCATTTACCCTCAAATTCATCTTCAGATGCAAACCTGCCTGTTCCATCTAAGTATTTTGTTTCATTCTGAATTATTGTGCCAGATCATGAATCTTTATAGACTTTCTCATGATGAACAAATCATCAGAGTTTTGCTTTTTTGACAAAAATAAACATACAGATTTTGGAGTGAGTATAAATGTAGGTAAAAATCTGCTGGTGTTCTATGAAACCCTAAGTGTCCCCATTTGTGGTAAAGTGAAAAAGGTCTAATAAAAGTCCAGGGGGATTCTGCTATCATAGATTTTGTCTGTTCTCTACTCACCAAATGTTCTGTGTCAAATTATGCACTTGTGTTGATACCCTGTGGGCATATGTGGAGATTTCTATTTTTAAACTTTTATTTCCAAGTCTTTCCTTGGAGCTTCTTAACTTCTCCCACATTCTGATACACTCTTGATTGTCAAATATTAATAGGAATTTTCAGAAAATGTCAAATATCCTACAATCCTCAGAACTGCCTTTTTTTAGAGTAAATTAATATCTGAAATATAACTTTCATTGTTGTCTTTCACTTTATATGTAAATCTCTTCAAAGCACTTTTAATATATATTTTTCATAGAAAAATTGTGGGCTTACAAAGCAATCATACATAACATGCAGAATTCCTGTACATCGCCCCTACACCAATACCTTGCATTTTTGTGGAACATTTGTTACAGATTATGAAAGAACATTATCAAAATATTACTACTAACTATGGCCCATAGCTTCCAGTTGGTATATTTTTATACATCTCTCTATTATTAAAACCATATATTAGTATTGTACATTTGTTATAGTTCATGAGACAACATTCTCATATTTGTACTGTTACCCACAGTCCATCATTCACCACATGGTTCACAGTATTATATGATTCCATGCCTTCTACAGTCCATCCAAAGTGTACACTCAGTGGCTCTAACTTTCATCACAAAGTTGTGCAGCCATCACTTCAGAAAGTTTTAGAATATTTTCCTTAGTCCAATAGAAAAAATCCCATACCCACCTATTATTTACACTTAGTATTGATATAGTACCTTCTTTGACACTGATGCAAAATATTACAATATTGATGTTAACTGTAGTCCATAAATTATATCAATTGTATTTTTCCTGTGCATCACCATATCTTTAACACCTTGTAATAGTGATGTATATTTGTTCTATTTCATAGAAGAACATTCTTTTATTTGCACTATTAACCACAATCCTTATCCACTACTTGGTTTCACTATGTTATTTAGTCCTTAAACTATTCTCTAGCTTTCTTTCAATTGACATCTATGCTCTTAGAGTACCCCTTTCAGCCACAGTAACATTTATAAACCAGCCATTCGAGTTATACTCACTATAAAGTGTTATCATCAACTCTATCATTTTCCACACTTTTACAGTCAAGGTAATTAAAAATTCAATATACATTATGCATCACTACCCTTTCTCAGTCCTTGTGCTATCTTCTAGTAACCTACACTATAGATTTTAATAGCATGTATCTATTATTCATCTTTAGCTCATATTAGTGAGACCATACAATTTTTGTATTTTTGTGTCTGGCTTATTTCACTCAGTATAATGCCTTCAAGTTTCACCTATCTTGTTGTATGTGTCGCAATTTCACTTATTCTTACAGCAGCATTGTATTCCATCACATGCATATACCACATTTTGTTTATCCTTTCATTGATTAATGGACACTTGGGTGATTACCTCTTCAGAGTACTTTTGATTCAAGTCCCATGTTGTGCCAAACCTAATTTACTTGCTTTTATTTTAAAATTAATTCTAAAATGTATCCCAATTTCTTTAATTTAGTAGCTACTGGGCATTTTTTGCTCTTTCTTGTTGCTGATATTTTTAAGTAGTGTATGATTTTCCTTCTATCTATAATTGTTAGTTCAAATACTTAGAACTATTAAACACACTTTTTTGACTACTCCTCATTTACTAACTTTAACAAAAAAAAAACCTATGCTAATTTTATGGATTAAATGCACTATTAGGAATTTAACCAAGCTCAAATATATAGCCAAGGGATCCTTACCAATCAGGAGTTGAGGGAAAACTGGCTTCTCTGGAGGGTGAAACCCGTGTTCTTCCAGGTCTCCTGACAGGGATGACCCATAGGTGAACTTCATGAGGAGTAACTGTGTGTTAAATAATCAAGAAGGGGAAGCGGGAGTGGCTCAGTCGATAGAGCCCCCGTTTACCATATGGGAGGCCCCGGGTTCGCTTCCCGGGGCCTCCTTGTGAGGGCAGGCCGGCCCGTACAGCCTAGTGGGCTGATGCAGCAAGCCCTCACAACAGGAAGCGGGTGTGGCTCAACAGGTAGAACCCCCGTTTACCATGTGTGAGGCCCCGGGTTCGCTTCCTGGGGCCTCCTTGTGAGGGCAGGCCAGCCGGCACGGCGCGAGGGGCTGATGCAGCGGGACCTCACAGCGAGGGGAAGATAAGCAGACACGGAGAAGACACACAGCGAATGGACACAGCAAGCACAAGCAGCAAGGGCGGGATAAATAAATAAATAAAATAAATCTTAAAAAAAATAATAATAATCAAGAAGGAGAATCCTTCATATGTTTATGGCTAAATGTAAATCTCCCGGAGTAGGGACTCCATGACATTTGCTCAGTGAAAAAAGAGGCAGGATCATGGATCTTCTAAAGTTTCTATCTTTGTACAAAAGAATTATTCATGTTACTGAAGATAAAGGGGATTCATTATTTACCAGGTATATTTCTATGTTTAAGTTCACAATTTTATTTAAGATGACTGAATAAAAATTATTTGAAGAGCTGTTATATGTATCATGATGATTAGTATACTAAAATGATTAGTATATTTCTCTTCCATAATATAAATTAATACTCATGAACTATTAAAAATATGGAAAATATAATGCTACCAAAATTACCAAGAAAATGAAATAGCAGAGGGCACTAAGTATGAAAGATTATTTGATAAAGATTGTAAAGGATAGCTAAGATATCAATCCACATAAGGACTAATAGTTTCACCAGAAATAACAAGTGAAGTTTTTCCCATGAACACTATCTTATATTTATTTGCTGGATATTAGGAACTATAAATGATTCATGTAGATTTTGAAAATGCTATTAAATTTCATGTTTTTAACAATTCGTGAGAGAAAAAAAATAATTCATGAAGTTTAATTATCCCACTAATTTTGTTTTGCCTTACATTTTAAAATTATGAAATAAATAATTTATAAATATCCCTGAGGTTAATAAGGAGCAAAAGGGAAAAAAAAAAAAAAAAACACCTCTGAACTTTCTCTCTCTTTCTCTTACGCCCAAGTCCATATATTTATCTCTCAGATACAGAATACGAATGGTAAATGTATCATAGGGAAACTTGAGAATTTATAATGACCAATGAGAAAGATGAAACCCGAAGAGATGTAGGAGGAGAATGAGATTTCTAAGGAACAATCATAACATGTGGTTTTGATAAAGGACATTTAAAAAATATCCTCTGAACATCTAGATATGTTCAAATAGCTGCCCTTAATTCAATAGAGTCATCTTTATCCTTGACTATTGTATTTGATATTTAATAAAATCGCTGGTTTAAAGGACTTTTCCTCTTGATAAAAATGTAGACAGCACAGACATGAATTACTGAAAGTTTTTTTTAATAGAAAAACAATTTGGATGTAATATTTTCCAAAAATAATAGAAATTCATGTGTTTATTCAATGAAAGTAAATGAAAATTAATATTGTTACTATCCACATATAATGTTAGCCAAATTGTATACAATTTTTAATTGCAAATCAAATAAATAAACTATTGATAAAATATAAGTTTGAACATTGTTATACTTATTAATCATCAATTCTTAATTTACTACATATAAATGTTAAATAGGTCTGAAATGATACTGCACAAGATGATTAGTTTTAGATTTGAAAGTGTAATTAAGACTGAAAGGATTTATTTATGAGTTGGAATTCTTCAAGCTAAGCACAAGTAAAATAGTTGTGGATATAATAGTTTTTTGTATAAGAATAATTCAGTAAAGTCTAGAAAGGGAGGTAGTCAAGTAATCTAGACAGGAATTTGTCCTTCAAATATTGCAATTCATGTCTGATTGCAGGAGGCATTCTTCAAAGAGGAGTAATATCAGGTGGGATGTTCTTCTTAGACCCTGTGTGCAGGTGAGAAGGTAAACTAGAGAGAGAAAGCAAGGGAACTCTAGCATAAATTGTAACAGATAAATGAAATAAATTATTATCTGATTCAAGTAAAATATTTTTCGGATTGTGAGGCAAACTGAAATGAAATACTGGTGAGACATAATCTTTCTGGTCTCCTTTGCCTTAATCATCTGAAGAATCATTGAATGACTTTGAATCATTAATTTAATTTGTTATAGGAACATTTTCTAAGTCAGCTGACCAATCAAAGGGATATATCAGCAAACATCCTTGTCAGCTCTTACATAAACATGATCAACAATACCTGTAGACTTTACAAACAAATGAGGTGATACACAGGCTTTCTTAGAGAGCATATCTGGGATGACCATTCACTAAGGAAGAAAATGAAAAAATAATCAATAGTATACAGAAAGTGTTTTAAAGATATTTTTCTCAGATAGTGTAAATTTGACTCAAAGATAGAAATGTTTATGGGGTTTTATTTATTTCAAATCATATAATGAACTTAGATTCTCTAATCCAATGACTGTTAAAATTAACATATTAGAATAGTTAGGAAAAAATAAAAACAAAAATACGGCATTCATTGATTTCAAATACTGTCTTTTTTCCATTACATTTAACCTGAATTCCAGATGAAAAAGCATATATTGTTACCAATGGTGACATTTTATTCCTGACTAATGTGGGTTGTCTCCATTTAGTTTTTTGGCATACTTCATTATATTATACTTTGTCTACAGGGAGACTGTTATATGTTAGAAAACACGGACAACCTCACCATCTTCACAGAATTCCTCCTCATGGATATCTCAACTTCCTGCAGGCTCCAAGTCTTGCAAGGTCTGATGTTCTTAATGATTTATCTTGGAGCCATGACTGGGAATCTTTTAACTATTACAGCCATTGTAATTAATCCACATCTATACACTCCAATGTATTTTTTTATTGGCAATTTGTCATTCATAGATCTTTGCTTTGTTTCAGTTACTCTTCCCAAAATTACTGTTAATTCTCTGACAGGCAATAAGACAATTTCTCTCCCAGCATGTGCCTTTCAGATTTATCTGTTTATCTTGTTTGCAGCTACAGAGATGGCCTTCCTTGTGGTGATGTCCTATGATCGCTATGTTGCCATTTGCCACCCTCTGAACTATGGGCTCACCATCACACCACGTGTGTGCACACAGGCAGCAGGTGGCTCATGGGCAACTGGGTTGGTATTTTCTGCCATCCACACAGGCATCATATTCAGGCTTCCCTTCACAGAGACTAAAGTGATCCATCAATATTTCTGTGATGTGTCTCAAATTTTGAGGATTGCTTCTTCAGATGTTTGATTTTGTGAGTCTATAGCCTTACCTGTAAGTGCTTTTATTTTGTTACTATGTTCTGTTATTTTGTTGAAGTCCTATATTGATATTTTTTCAATTGTGCTTAGGATGCATTCTGTGGAAGCCATAACAAAGTCATATCCATCTGTACCCAACAGTTGGCAATTCTCATTTTATGATTTCTTTGCTGACTGCTGTCTTTGGGTCCACTGCAAATGAAGCATCTCTCAGTAATCTTCTCATGGCTATGTTCTACTCCATGGTGCCCCCACTAATTAACCCCATCATATATAGCCTGTGGAATAGAGAGATTAATAATGCACTTGGCAGAATGTTCCACAGATACTTTGAGCTTCCAAGAAAGGTATTTTAATTAAAATTTCTGAATAATACAGATTGAAATTTAATTCATATTTGATACTTTCTTAAATTGAATCTAACCTTGTCAAATATCAAGTTTTGTTTAACATAATTCCTTTTGTTTTATTGCATATGTAATAATGAGCTATAAATTTCTGTGTCCTAATTTTCAAATTCATTATCCTGTGTAATTCATATATTCTTCTGGAAGATATTTCTCACATTGTTAAAATGTGTTGTACAATGTGTCAGATGGTTGGTATCTAAGAGTAAATGATAATTTCTCATGGAGAAGATCATGTTTGATTACTTTAACTGATGCCTGTACATTTGAGATAATTTCAAGGTGATGGATACTACCAACTTGTAAGAGAACATTGAGTACTTTGAATTAGAATCTTCAATACAAATTGCATTTTTATCTTCACCTTTATACAAATCTCTGTACAAAGCAATAAAGGGTTTAGAATTCGGTAAAATTATAGAATAAGGATGCAACAATGTTAGAAAACTGAATCCATGCAAAAGCTGCTTTTCTTTTTGAAAAGTTGTTTTGAAACACCTGCTCCTTAAAACAGAACATGCTTTGGATGCCCTGATGTCTCCATGTGATGTGTGTGTTAAGATGCATGCCATGCTCAATTCATTCAATCTTTCTGCATTATGAAGAACAAGTAATTCCTGAGGGAAGTTCATGACAGGGGACACTCTTACTATGTCCAATTGGCTTTACTTCTGACCTACAATTACCTCCTGTGCTCGGGACCAAGTGCATTCACTTGGCAGGATAAAATATTATCCCCTAATAGATATGTGGACTGCCAGTACATCCTTTCCCATATGGCCACATGCATTTTAAAATATACTCTGAAGGCAATCTGATTCTGATGGACATGTTTTATGACATCAACACACACTCCGGTTATATATCTGTCCTGGCAGGGAGGGAACCAGCTTCAAACACTAGAACACACAAACACTGAGAGGTGTGAGGTACTTAAAATATGTGCCTCCACTGACAAAGGATTGAGACCTGCTGTCTTTCTGGAAACGACTCCCGCTTGTGAAGCTGCACTTCTGTGCCTCTTTTCTATTTGAGTAAAATGTTGCTCCATCCAGTGGTGCATGAAACGTGTTTCATTGGACCACACTTACAAGTATTTTTGATTGCTTTGGCATCTATTTAGGTGTCTCTCTTTCTAACCAACAAATAGGTGTAGTTGACTGGATTGCCAAGAAAGTACAACATGCCATGGAGGAAGTTTAAATATTTGTCAGTTCAGCCATCCCAGTGAGGTGCCAGTTCCACCAGGGGTGATTGGCTGACTGCAGAGTTGACCACACTACGCTCATTTGAGGTGAAGTTGGATGTACGCAGAGTACCTGTTTACAAGGATGTATTAATGCAACAGATAAGGGCAGAAATGATGAAGGTAGATTCTAGGAAGAGTAGGGAAACTACATCCTGGGTCCTGGCCTCCTGCATGTTCTCCTGCAACTTACCAACCCTCAAAGTTTTTCTATGGTTGCAAATGACTTCAGAGGAGAATCTAGGGAGCTCCACTCAGTTTGGGTTATTTGTAAATCCCAGGTTAGGCCTGTTTACACTCACACCTAACTACCAATGGTATTGCTAAAATCCAAGCTATTATAATTTTTTATTTTGCTTTAGAGAGAAAAATATGGAAATTAAAAGACATATATTGACAGAAGCCAGGAGAAAATCATGTGGTTTTGGTTGGTGCATCTTTTCAAAGAAGAGACATTGCAGACTAAGTTTTCTAGGGCTGAAAATTGCAGTTTGGGAAAGATAACTAATGAACTTCTGCACAAAACAATTTGCCCCTAAGACAACCAACAGTTTAGAGATAGGAACATGCTAAGAAAGTTTTTGTTTGGGTTGCTGGGTGCATGAGAGTGGTTTTCCAAACTGTGGAAGTCATCCCAAAAATAAAACTCAATGGAAAACTGTTTCTGGGTGTATAAACACCCTGAAGGTAAAGGTGATTGACACTTGGCTCCCACTACCAAAGGAGAGGCTAAACAACTGATAGTCTCCTGTGGCCAAAGGAGAAAACATATACCACATCTGGACATTAAATGCAGCCTCCAACACAATCAGGTTGTAAAGGCCATGCAACAAACAGTGGCAAAGCTCTGTCACTAGGACAAATGTACCCCACTAGTCCTGTAAAATTACAAGTATTGGCAACTGCTACCCATGCAGACTGGAGCCTGTGGAAACAAATAACTGCCACAGGGTGTGCTGCATCCCTGAACATGCAGACTAACCAAGACATCCACCACATACACCAACTTCAAATGATAAAATTTAACCTATTATTGGGGTTTACTGGAGACCAAGCACTTAACCACTGACACACTAGATATAACTCTAAGACCAAAACTGCCAATCCTTACATGGGTACTCACTAATCCTACTAATAAAGTAGGAGAGGTTCAACAAAGCTCCATGATTAAATATAAATGGCATATCCAAGACTAAGGCTGACTGGGGTCTCAGGCAGTCAGCCTACTCCACAAACAAATAGTTGTTTTATCAGAGGAAAAGAAACAGGCCGCAGGAGCTGCTCCTGTCCTGCATGTGGTTAAGTGTGTCCCTGTGGTTTGAAGGTGTTCCAGATAATTATAATGCTTGGTTCTCAGGTATATTGACAGACATGCAGGCTAATATAGGCCATTGAGCCACCTTGGCCAGCCATCCCAATGTTAGCCACCTACTTACTGAGAATGAGGCTATTATACCTAATGGGTGGGGGCTATGTAGTCCACTCTAACCATAATTTCATTCTACATATTTACAAACTCATGGACCATTTAAATGGGCTAGACATACAGATCCACGACTGATAAAAAAATAATTAGACTGTTAGAGGTTCCCATATATGAGGCCAGGGAATATGGAAACAGCTTATGAGTTGGGAATGAGATCTATTCCTCAACCATGTTGATGTCCATGGCAAAAGTACAATTAAGGAAAAACAAAAATAAAATTTCTGAGCTGACAATGCATGCAACTAAAAGGTTGCCATATTTGACTGCTAGGACACCACCACATGGAACATGAAAGTCTACCTCAGATGCAAGGATGAGCCAAATCACAAAGACTCACCCTAGGGGAAGTAAAAGCCAAAGAGGCAACACGGTTCTGTGAGTCCTGCAGATGAACCCAGTGCACACAACGTGGTGAACTGGGACAAAGCAGCTAGAAATATACCCCACATGGATGTGGCAGCTCAACAACATAAAACTTTTGCCCTAGACATGTATTGCACTAATGTCTCCATGTTGTATACAGATATTCCATATATAGTATAAGTCCCAAGCACCATCTGGATACTGGCACCAAGGTTGCAGTCTTAGAGAAAGACCTGTAACAATTTTTCAGGTATCAACTGAATTCCGATGAAATCAAGATACCTCATGTATTGTGAGGTACTCTCATCTAACTGAATATATTTAGACATTCAACATGGCACTACACCAAAAGGAAATACTGAGCTTAGATGGTGTGTTGTACCAGGCAATCTCCTGATTAGACTAGCTGACTAGATAAAAGGACTATCCATACATTCCTTCCCCTATTGCCTGGGGCATATATAAATATTCATTAGAGACAGACCTGATGTGCCTGTTCTAGGACTTCCAGCTCACACACTGGTCATGTGGATGGGAGCTGGGTTTCTCCACCAGGACACACAAACACTGGACAAGGCTGCTGTATTTAAAATATCTCTCTGCATTGGCTATAGGTTTAGACATCCTACCTATGGGGAACCATGACCCTAGTGAACCTGAAGTTTTATGTCTTTTCTCTATGCAAGTAAAACATTGCTCCATCCATTGTGATGTCAGTCTTTTATTGGTGACCCCGCACTATATTGGAGTGGCTTGACTTCTCTTAGAATGTCTCTTCTTCTGACATACAGAATAAAATGTAGGAATAAATGGAATTTGGATTTTGCATGCAGAATATCAGATATTTCTTATATCATATGATACACTTCCTAACAAATATGTATAAAAACCTAATCCACAATAGGGAAATAGGTTTTTTTAAAATTTGGAATCTCACCATCTGAGCCAGCATTCTGACAATTACATTAATTAGTCATTTTATAATTCAGAATTGAATCCCTATAAAAGTTGCCTTTTTCTATAAAATTTTATCTAGAAAATTTTCAGCACTAAGGAACTAATATGCATTCAAATTCAGCAAAATACTCCAAGTGGAAAAATAATGTTCTATTTCTTCATCCTTTTAATTTTCTCTCTACAATTTGAAATTATATTTTATGATTTGTGAAGTTCTATAACGGTATTTTTTTTTGTTAAATTGTGTGTTTACAGAAATCATAAAGCATAAAATACAGAGTTCCTGTATACCACCCTATTATTAACCCCTTGCTTTGGTGTGGTATGTTTGTTATAATTGATGAAAGCACATTTTTATAATTGTACTATTAACTCTATTCCATGTTTTGACTTTAGAGTTCACTGAGGAAACTGGTTCTTAATTCCAAATGTCCATGAGTTGCTGTAGTAGATAGATGCTATGGTCCAGGAATGTGAGAGAGGGACATGTATGGAAAGAACATTCACCAAAGATACTTTTCCCTCCCCAGAAGATGCCTACTGCCAGTTTCATGGTGATAAGGTCCTGTACTTCATCCTAAGCAAAGCAATATTTTTTTGCTTTTTTTATTTAAGAAGTTCTGAGTTATCAAAACTGTCATGCATACCATATAGATTTCCCCTACATCACCCCACCACCAACACCTTACTTTGTTGTGACACATTTGTTACAAATGATGAAAGAACAGTGTTATAACATTACTGCTATCTATAGTTTATAGCTTATATTTGGTGAATTTTTCCCACAGACAATCCTATTATACACACCATGTATAAGTATTTTTTATTTGTATATTCCTGAGAGAACATTCTCATATTAACCAGAGTTCACCATTTACCACAAGGTTCACTGTGTTATACATCTCCTGCTTTGTACTATCTATCCAAAGTGTATACTTAGAGACATTTTCATCACAGGTTTGTGGTGTCATAAGCTCAGTTCATTTCAGAACATTTTGATTACTCCAAAAGGAAAAATCCCACACCACCTTACATTCCCTATTTTTGACCCTTAGCATTGCCATTGTTGTAAAGATATTAGAATATTACTGTTGATTATAGTCTATACATTACATTAGCTATATTTTCCATGTATCTCCACATTCTTAAAAAATAGATAAATTGGACTTCCTCAAAATTAAACATGTTTGTGCTTCAAATGAATTTATTAAGAAGATGAAAAGGCAGCCTACTAATTGGTAGAAAATTTTCAGAAACCACATATATGTTAAGGGTTTGATCTCCATATTATATAAGAGATCATACAACTCAAAGATAAAAGAAACAAGCAATGCAATTAATAAGTGGACAAAAGACTTGAACAGAAATTTTTCCAAAGAAATACCAATGGACAAAAAGCCCATGAAAACATGTTCAACATCACTAGCTACTAGGGAAATGCAAATCAAAACGGCAATGAGAAATCATTTCATGTCTTACAGAGACCATTATAAATAAAACAAAACAATACAGAACAAAACAAAACAAAACAAAAAGCCCCCAGAAAACTACAAGTGCTGGAAAGGATGATGAGATATGGGAGCACTCCTTCACTGTTTATAAGAATATAATGTGTTGCAGCCCCTTTGGAGGACAGTTTGGCAGTTCCTCAGGAATCTAAATATAGGACAGCCATGTATGTAATCTGGCAATCCTGCTACTAGGAATATATTCAGAAGAACTGAAAGCAAGTACTCAAATTGACATTTGAACAATGATTTTCATAGCGGCATTGTTCACAGCTGCTCAAAGATGGAAACAATCCAATTGTGAATCTAAAAATCAATGGATAAACAAAATATGGTATATACAAACAATGGAATATTATTTGACTGTAAGAAAAAATGAACTTGGGATATACATATGTCAACATGGATGAACCTTGAGGACATTACGTTGAGTGAAATATACTGCTATTTCTAAGCATGTATATTAATGAATGCAGCTTTCATAAAGTAGGCTATCTCAATCAAGAAAATTAAGTTTTTCTAACATGAATTTTTTTTAGGTTTTTATTGTAATATTTAATTGCTAAATTAATTTTTATTTCAAGATTCAGATGATCATTTATCCTTGCATATTTTCTACATATTTGTACTTTAAAACTACATTAAGAGAAATAATCTTCAAATCTCATTACACTACACACAATGACATTTTAAATGTTTAATATAATGCATACACACATTTATAGTTTTTCATAGCACTATAGCATTCATAAATCTGTAATTTACTTTCTGATTAGTAAAATACAAATGGAAAATCATCCTTTTTCTATTTGAGTATATTAACCTTGGTTATACATGTTCCACTGTTGCCTTAATTGTCTCTGTACATTTGAAGTTATTTAAAAA
>JAQZBX010088336.1:0-12757 GCA_029593785.1 Cabassous unicinctus | reverse complement strand
TTGCCTGAATATATTTAAAGTCATCTCTTTGAATAGCAATAGAATCATTCTTATATCTGCTTGTATGCCAAAGAAATTATTTTCCCATAATGATATACCCCAAAATATATATGATTCTTTTCTTTTATAGTGTTTAGATTCTTCTAATTCATGTCACCTTTAGCATTTTAGCAGTCTACCAGTCAACTTTAAGAAACTTGTTCTAATAGAATATAGACAATGGAGATGTTATATTGAAATCCTTGATTACAAACATAGGCTGGTGAGATGCTGAGATAGAATGCCAAAAGAAATTGTGGAATGTTGTTTACACAAAATCAGATAGAAAAGCAATGTGAGAAAAATACATAAAATATTAAAAACATTTTCAAATTATTGAATAAGTATAGCAATAGTCAACATCAAATAGTAAGCACATGATGGAAAATTTTATTGAACATCTTGATAAATTAATCAATCAATAAAAAATTGCATAAAACACTTAATTAAAAAATTGTTCTTTGCATCTGGAAGTATCCATGATTTTAAAAAAATAGTTCTTTGCATCTGGAAAATGCAGCTTCATTTTTTCAAGAGGAAATACATGCCTGGGGAGTTTGAGAGATTTTTCCTGCATCACATAATCACATAGTATTAAATCAAGTAAAGAATCTTCATTTCCTGCTTTATTGTTATAGGTCCTTGCAAAATTCCTTGAATTTTGAATTGAATGTAGTATTATTGAAGGCTATTCCAGTTAACAAAGTTGGAGAAGCTCAAATTTTATATCAAAGAGTTGTTTCTTTAACGAAGCTAGATCACATATATATTATGGAAATTTTTAAAAATCCCACAGTACTATTATATCTCCTAAATAAAATACAAGAATAAAATGATTGTTTCCTAGAAATATTTGGACTCAATCCCAAATTGTAAAAGAGAGATTACCTATTATGAACTCTCATGAGGCTTCAAATAAATTTGTTACCTTGATTTCAGTTCTCTCATCTGTGAAACTGGAAATCCTAAAACCCACTTCACTTTCTGATACTTGGTTTGGGATTTCCAGTAGTGAGAAGTCAGAATATTTAACACATTGTTCTAGGTATCTATACTCAGTGACAAAAAATAATGTGCTAAATTCATTGACCAATATTTATTTCTCAATTTCCTTTGTGTTAAAAATTGATGAAACATTTACAGAATAATAGTAATTTTAAAATTATTAACAAAAAGCTAATATTTAGTGAATCCTTGAAATGTATTAGATGCATGTATCTGTACCAAAAAGTTTTATATGGATTTTTTCACTTAACTGTCATAAGAATCCTTTGTGGTAGGTTCTAATATTTATCATTGTTTTATGGATGAGAAAAACAAGGCTCACTCAGAGACTTATGAAACTTGCCTAGGATTATATTCAACAGGAAAATATATTTGAGCATATTTAGACTAACTCAAGCACTCTCAACCACCATGATGATGCCTCTTTTGTGGATAAAATTGTAAAAAATTTTTTAGAAGTTGAGGATTAGTCCTGTATCCTAGGATAATTTTTCTGCAATTTAATTTAATTTAAAAAGAAGTCAAGATGATCCTGAAAACCGTGAATTGAATATTTGATTTTCTTTTTGTATTTTATTTAGAGGTTAGGGTAAGACATGGTGAACATTTATATCCTGAATATCCCTTTCAAGATGCTGTCGAACATGGATTTTCTTCATTAACTTGTTGCCAAAGAAAAGACCATTTCAGGACATGAGAAGCTTTAACTATTACTGCATTTATATTCAGAAGACCTGTTATCAGAGTCAATTAACCTTTTGTGTTGCATGTCCTGATTATTTAGCATCCTTTCTGATCTGTTAAAGATTTGTTTAATTCCATCGAAACTATAAGAGCCAGTGTTAGTTAAAAAAATAAAGAGCCATGAGAAAGAGAAAATTGTAAACTTGAGTACACAATAATAACAAGTATAAGTTTTAAGAGGTCATCTTGGAATTTATTTAAATCCTACCAGGATTATAAAAGTATAAAAAGAGTTATACTTTACAATTCTGATACTGAAAAGAATCTAGATATAGGTATAAAAGAGATGAGATAGTGGTATAAATTTATACATAGATATTTCTTGCTTCTTTCTATCACATATCTCCTTGTAGAGGGGGAGGGGAAATGAATATACCGAGTTACATGCATCTGGAATTCAAATAGAGATATTCATTGACTATAATTCCCAGGGATTACCACCTAGGTATGCATTTAATAATGTAATTGAAGAAACAATGTAACTAGTGAAGAACAAGTTAGGTTAAAGTTAAGTGAATTCTAACACTGGATTTTGATTCGTATTTTATTTTATTTTATTCATTATGTAATATAATATTTTGTCATATTAAAATCAACAAATTTTAATTAATTATGTAAGTAATATTGAAATACAATCTCTTTAATAAAGAAATCAAAATAATATATAGCATTAAAATCCCCTTGGATATCACTTTCTATATTCCCCAGATGTAAATATTTCCTTCCACAGCTATGCTATTCGTTTATGAGAAAACAGGTGCTCAAACAAATTACATGACATTCTTCAGGTGGAAAGATAATCACACTGGATTATCTTTGCTTATCTTATGGTTTTTGCTCCACAATATATTTTGTTAATTTATCCATATTAGCTGTTCCAGGTGGACCCAGCATTTAATTTTCTGCCTCATTTTCCATAATAAGAACCTATCACATGTTACTGACATTCTGTTATTGTTAGGTGTTTATATCATTTCTATTTTCCGAATTTTAACAATGGGGCATAAAATATTATTTTGAATGCTTTTTGGAATAGTTTCATTAGATGACATGCGGAGTCCCAAATTCATCGTCAAATTTTAATCTGGAGTATCTTTCTAATATTATTTTCATGAAACTGAAGAGAAAAGAGATATCTTATTGATTAATTTGCATTTCCTTGATTTGAATGGAATTGAGTACTTTTATAGATGCTTATTGGCTAAATTTTCCTATTTCCTATTTCCTATTGCAATGTTTTACTCATGAACAAAATTGTGTCACCACTCTTTATATTCTACACTTGTAGGATTTACACATATTTATTCCCATTATGCAATTTAAAAAAAACACTTTGTTCCTATGGATTTTCTCATACAGAACTACTAAATGTATTGAATTTTTTCTCTATAAATTTTTTTCATATGCTATAAATTTTTCCCTGCCCTAAGATATACATAATTTTTCCTTCAATATTTTTTCTAGTTTTACTTGATATGTTTGTAGTTTCTCAACTATCTATTATACATATTTTTATTGCTAGTGAGGTAGAGGTTTCTTTATTCTTTATTTCCAGATGGAAATTCAGAATCAGTTGAGAAGTGCTTATTTCACATCATTTTGAAATGCCAGTTTAAAATAGAATAGATTTCAATTTACTTACGTGTGTTTATTGACTGTCTTTGAGTCTATGAATCTGTCTATTACAGATTTGCTTTAATTGCTGTAGCTTCATAATACCTTTCATTATCTGAAAAGGTATGTCCACATCTCTGTTCTTTTTTAAAAGTTAGCTTAACTTCTCTGGATATCAACTATACTTGAATGTTTGAATCAGCTTTCAAATTTCATGAAATTATTGTCAGACATTTGATATTTAATTGTAAAATATATGGATTAATTTGGGAATCCTGACATATTTACTGTATACTACTATATACTATATTGATTCATCTGGAACATGAAAAAAGTGTATATATATATTTTTTTTAATTTTTCAAACTTTTAAAAATCTTTTAATAAAATTCAAGGAGGGGGTTACATTATCAAGGACTGGACCGACAGTTTAAAAATTTTAAATTTTTAAATTTTTAATTTAAAAATTTTATGCCACAGAACAGGACCATTGCAATTGAACTTTTGTTTATATGACTGTGATGCTTCCAGAGATTTTGAAAGAAATTAGCTAGAGGATGTTAACCTGAAGTCCATGGATGGAATTCAAATAAGTCCATGAACTCTCGCAAATCATGCTTAAAATATCTGTGTAGGCCATGTGTTCATTTTTCTAAGACTATTTCATGGAAATCCATGCAAAGTGAAGGACATTGTTCAATTGCTCTTCTAAATCTTCAGAATTGTTGTTGATAATTTTTTTTTCTTCTTAACTTTATTTGTACATTTAATAATCAAAAATATAAACAATTAAAAACTAACAAATAAGCACAGATGAATAAATATATACATTTCTCCATTAAATGTAATGTTGATAAATTTTAATAAAAATGTCAGGTTTCTTTTTCTATAAAACTGATCTTTGAGTTTAGCAGTTTTGTGACACATTTTAGACCAGTTAGCTACTAATTGCAGAAAGGAAGTAAAAGGTGTCATGTAATAATTTCCACCAAAGAAAACTTTCCTTTTAAAATTGAACATTCCAGGACATGGCCCCACAAGTGTGTAGGGAGCTTGTTAAGGAAAGAAATTTGTTCTATTCAAAGATATACAAGGTGGTAAACAGATCAAGTGAAGAATTATCTCTGGATGCAATTTGTCTCTCCAAAAGTGCCTCCATGAAAAGAAGTGCCAGAAAGTGGATGAAAGGACAAAAATGAAGAGAACTTCTGTCTTAGACTGGAAAGTCCACTGGGAAATAAGGTAAATTCCAAAAATCCATAACTGTACTAGAAGCCCATACAATAAAGGAATCCTTTTACCAAAATATCTGCTTTTTGCTTATTTTCTTTCTCCATTATATTTAATGTCATGCAGAGGTGCTGGCAGCTCTATCTGAGATTGTCACCCAGGGGTCCAATACTTAAAATAATGAGTCCATTGAAGTCTAATGCCAGTACTAAACATTCAGAGTTTAACACAGTGCTTTTCATTGGGAAATATTTAGAATATATTGTCCCTGGCCTGTTCTTGAGAAATAGATAACTTCATTGTTCCTTTATACATGCCAGAGATTTAAAATCAAGTCTTAAGGTATAAAAATGAAATTACATCACAAAATTGACTTTTAAAATGTTTCATCTTTCAGTGTTCACTGTGTTATTCATGGTAAACATGAATCTTTGTTACTTATTACAATTGCAATTAATAATTTGCACTATTATTGATCTTTTATGTCAATGCTAATGAATTACACCCCACATAAGGGTGGAGGTTCTATGTCTTTTGATCACTGCAATACCCCTAGCACTAAGTAGATTAAGTGAAAATAAAAAATAAATATATATTTCTTCAGTGACTTTTTAAAAATCCACAATTTCAAACATTCTAGTGTTTCATGTATATTAAACTCCCCCTCTAAATTATCAATCCCACAGTAGCAATGGGTCATGAAAACATCACAGAATTTATCCTCCTGGGCCTTTTAGTGATGAGGATGTGAAGGCTGCCTGCTTTGAGCTGTTCTCACTTTGCTATCTTGCAATTCTCTTGGGAAACCTGATCATTCTGCTCACCATCCTGGGGAGCCACCTCAGTGAACAGCCTATGTACTTTTTTCCTCAGCTACCTGTCCTTTATGGACAACTGCTTCACCTCAACTATAGCTCTAAAACTGATCAAGGACTTACTGGCCAGTGGAAGATCATCTCCTACAACAGCTGCATTGCCCAGATGTTTTATGCCCACTTCTTTGGTGCCACTAAGATCTTCAACTTGGTGGTCATGGCTTACACCAACTATGCAGTCATCTGCAGACCCATTCACTATATGATCATCATTAGAAGACATGTGTGCTATGTTTTGGTGATGGCCTCCCTTACTGGAGCATTTATCCATTCATTCATACATGTATTGATTATCATAGAACTTCCCTTCTGTGGCCCCAATCAGGTAGACCATTATTTCTGCGATGTATTCCCCCTGTTAAAGCTGGCCTGCACTGACACCAATCTGTTGGAAATTGCAATCATTACACCACAGGGGTGCTGTCCATTTTGACTTTTTTTGCCTTGGTAATTTCCTACCTCATCATTTTGTCCATCCTGAGGACCTATTCATCTGACGGCCACTGCAAAGTGCTCTCCACCTGTGGCTCACACATCACTATGGTGCTCATGTTCTTCTTGCCTCTCATCTTCACCTATGTCCCCATAGCTGGTTCTATCAGTGAAGACAAGTTGTTTGCCCTATTTTACACCATGGTTGCCCCCATGTTCAACCCCCTTATCTACAACTGAGAAACACAGACATGAAGAATGCCATGAAGAAAGTGTGATGCCAAGACAAGCTGTTTGAAGGGAAATGATGTCTCTGGTGTTTGAGCCCTTTGGTCTATCTCATTCTTTTCAAAGACTTTTAATTTCATCAAATGCAACTGGGTCAGTGGTGTGCTATCATCTAAAGTTGCAAACCCCCAAAAAAGAAAACCTGTAATAATATTTCTTGCTGTTGCTTTACTTCTGTGAGCTTGTGTACAAAGGCAATAGATCAGATGGTTTTATCCCTTTCAGTCTGACATCCTGAAAATTATTTCGTTTTCCATTGATCCCTCACATAGTGGACATTATTTACCTTTTATCAGGATAAATTTTGAAGACTGCATAGTTTGGTAGTCATGCCATGCTTTAGGAAACACATAGTACTGCTCATAGTAAAGGAAATCTTAGGAACTTCAGGCTTTGAGGTTTCCGTTATTAAAAAATTAATAATAATTCAATGCCAAAAACATTACAAGTGTTGTATATTTTAACTATTTCCATTGAACCAATTATGCTTCCAAATAATGCAATGCAATACAATTATACTACTTACAGTATAATTATGGAAGTCAGGAATATATGCAAACTGTAATTAGGCTTCTGTACTCAATCAGTAGTGTGCTACAGTATTTAGAAATTTCAAGTTTAATGTTGAACATGTTCTTTCAGTCTTATAAATGTATTTTTCTTTCCCTACAATAAACTTTATTCATAGAGAAGTTGTTGATTACATAAAAGTTACATCAAAATATGGGGGATTCCCATATAGCACACTCTTCCCCCATTTCCTCCTGTTAATAGCATCTTATATTATTGTGGTACATTTATTACAATTGATGAGCAAACATGCAAACGTTGAAGCATTGCCACTACCTAAGGTCTATAGTTTACATTATAGTTTACACTTTTCACTACATGGAAATATTTGATAGGAGTTGACATAATGTATAATGAATTGTATCTTCATTACAATATCATGCAGAACAATTCTCTATTAAACACTGTCTTTATATCACTGCTACAATTTCTTCTATTAATACAATAATAAGTCTACTTTGGTTCATGGTTGCATCCCCCAATTATGTTTGTTTATTCCTCAATGTTAAGAATTTTGGAATGGTGATGCCTGTTCTGCTTCAGATTGATAGGGTGCATAAATCTTACAGGACAGATGGAAGGAACAGTTTTACTTGAAGTTGTAGATAGTCTTTGTTTTCTAAGATGTAGGTTGCCCATCAACATCATTTTATTAGCTGTCCTGGGCAGGTCCAATGAACTGTAGGGCAAGTGTTGGCCACAACTTTGCTGAGATTCAGGGCTCAAACAGCATATGAACAGATAGAAGATTTATGTCTCTGGGACATATATTCAATGGGTATAGTGCTAATTGTAGACTCAAATAAAAGGGGTGGAAGAATCATGTATAGGGAAGTTACAAATCACTCTAACTCTCTTACATATATTCAAAGGTAAGCCCACCAATGGGGTGCTGATTTCCTGGGTTTGTATGACTTGCCTATAGTTTCCAGATGTCTCTAGAACCCTCAGGAACACTCCATTTGGGTTTTGTTTACTGTGGCAGTTAGTAAGATCTGCCTGAGACATACATAAGCATAACCTCTGAAACAACCACCCCAACTCACTTTGAAATCTCTTAGCTATAAAAAATCTTTTATATTTAATGTTTCCCCCTTTTTGTCGAGGTTTATTTCCAAATGCACTGTTCATTGGTGTTTGCTATTAATCCCTTGATGCCAAGGAAGTTCATCTCCAGGAGTCATGTCCCACACTACATGGGAAGGTACTGAGTTTATTTACTGAGTTTGGCTTCGAGAGAGGCCACATTTGAGTAACAAGTGAAGGTAACTCTTAGGCAATAGTTATTATTAGGCTAAGATTCAATTTTACAAGAATAAGGTTTATAAGTACAAAGATTAATATCATTGGCTTGGCATTTTGGTCTGCTTTCCTTTTATTAAGCACTGCCTATATACTCTGGAAATTCTTGCCACTCTATTTGACAACATAGCAGGATTCCCCAGGATAGGAGTTTCCTATTTTGTTGGTTATTGTGCAGGTCTCTACCCACTGAGATAACACCCTATGACAATTTGAACACATTAATATCCATAGAGGCATGCCTGAGGTTTACCCTTCCCCACACATCCTCTCATAACCAACTACTTGCACCAGTGACCCTCCCTTGCCAAAGATACCAAAAGAACACTCCCACAATCGTATTCTCAATCACAATCCTCATTCTCCTCAGAGTACAACTGTTCCTTCCTCCAGCCCACCCGCAGCTCCATGGATGGTGCAACCCATCCTCCCAATTCTGCTTACACTCATACTCCAACACCATCAACACCACTCACAACACTCCACCTTCATTAACCTCATTCACTGCCAAACCACCATCCTAGATTCTGTCCAGATAGAGCATCAGCTCACCTCTCTCTACAGCCTTTTTGTCTCCTGATATCCATTCATCCATTGATGGACGCTTGGGTGCTTGTAACTTTGGGCAATTGTGAATAATGAAACAATAAATGTTGGTGTGTATATATCTGTTCATGTCCCTGATTTCAATTCTTTTGGGTATATTCCTAGTAGTGGGATTGCCAGATTATATGGCAATTCTATACATAGCTTCCTGAGGAACTGCCAAACTGTCCTCCACATTGGCTGCACCTTTCTACATTTCCATCAGCAGTGGATGAGTGATCGAATTCCTCCACATCCTCTCCAAAACTGGTAGTTTTCTGTTTTTCTGTTTTGTTCTGTTTTGTTTTACTAGACTAGCAGCCAGTCTAGTAGGTGTAAGATGGTATCTTATTGTAGTTTTGATTTGCATTTACTTAATACCTAGTGATGTTGAGCATCTTTTAAAAAGTTTTTTAGCCATTTGAATTTCCTTTTTGGAAAAGTGTCTATTCAACCCTTTTGCCCATTTTTAAAATGAGTTGTTTGTCTTTTTATAATTGAGATATCACATTTCTTTATATATGCTGGATATTAGACCCTTTTCAAGTAAGTGGTACCCAAATATTTTCTTCCATTCAGCAGAATGTCTTTTTACTTTCTTTACAAACTCGTTTGAAGCACAAAAGTTTTTAATATTGAGGAGGTCCCCTTTATCTATTTTATTTTTCACTGCTTGTACTTTGGATGTAAAGTTAATGAAACTATTTCCTACAACAAGATCTTGTAGATGCTTCCCTATATTATACTCTAGGAGCTTTATTGTCTTGGCTCTTAATTTTAGATCTTGGTCCATCTTGAGCTAATTTTTGTATAAGGTGTGACTTGGTGAATCTCTTCCATTCTTTTGGATATGGATATCTAATTCTCCCAGCACCATTTTTTGAAGACACTATTCTGTCCCAATTGAGTTGGCTTGGTGGCCTTGTCAAATATCAGTTGGCCATATATGCATGGGTCCATATCTGAACCCTCAATTTGGTTCTATTGGTCAGTGTGTATATCCTTGTGCCAATGCCATGCATTTATCACCACTGTAGCTTTTTAGTATGCTTTAATGTCAGGTAGCATGATTCCTCCAATTCTGTTTGTCTTTTTTAAGATGCTTTTGGCTTCTCTGGGCCACTTACCTTTCCAAATAAATTTGATAATTGGCTTTTCCAGTTTTGTAAAAAATGCTGTTGGAACTTTTATTGGGATTGTGTTGGATGAGTAAATCAATATGGGTTCAACAGACATTTTAATGATATTTGTTTCCAATCCATGAACATGGAATGATTTTCCATTTATTTAGGTCTTCTTTGATTTCTTTGATTTCTTTTAGCAATATTGTGTAGTTATAGTACATTCTACTTATGAAACTCAGATCTTTGTGTACATCAGATTATGTTCTTTATTTGATCCCAAGCATTTTATAGGCAGGAGATAAGGTGGTATACCATAGTAAAAAGGATCAAAATTACACAATCCAAAATTATACAAACCTGTTTAACCAGGCTATAAGCTTTATTGATTCATTTAATATCATTGGGCCTCCATTTCCCACTTGTTTAATGATTGAGTTTTTATTTCACTATCTCTATAATTCTGAGTTATTTCTACCAAAATATAAAAATACCTGGTAGTCTGAAATAGCTACATAATTCTCATAAAGAAGTAGAGACAAGACAAGATAAAGCAATAAAAATGCTGCTAGAGGCAACGGAAGATCCGTTTGATTTGAAAGGTGGGGAAAAGAATTCTCAAGTAATTTCTCCATCTTCAAACTGGAAGGGTTTGAGGAATCCCCAGACTTGACTTTTCCTTGTTCTTGGGTCTTTCAATCTCTTGTCTGTTTACAACAAACAAACAAACAATAAACAACCAGAACTTCATGCATTCTTCTAACCCTTCAAGTTTCATGCTAGCTTATTTAGTTTTCCCAGTTTGGATGAATTAAATATTCAAGAAGATATCATCACTGAATGATAATTTAAATGAGACTTGGGGAATTCAAAGGGGTAACTGGAATGTTTGGTTTAAAAGAATTCAGAGGGGTCACTGGAATAGTTAGTTCCACAAACCATTTCTGAAAAAGTTTTGATTTAAGGAGCTTTCATCATGCTTCCTCAAATCAAGCCATAGATGTAAATGATTCCTCTAATTATGTGTTAGGCTATTGTTACACATTATCTTATAATCATTAGGAAATTTATCAATTTGAGGCCTCATCTCCTCAACATCCCCCTCAATTTAGTGCCTAACATTTGTAACTGAACTCTGTACTCTCAGCTACCACTTTGCAGCAACACCATGCCTTGATTCCAGTTTGAGGAGAAACTGTGTGACTGCATGTCATTGGGTGATATTAGAGTGGGTAGTGTAGTAACTACAGATGTGTCTTCTTTATGCAGTGCAAAATAATAATAACCAGAGTGATACAATTCAGATTTAGAGTTCAAGCACATCCCTCTGTTTTTATATGCTGAATCCCCTTTGGCTTACGCTTCTGAAATTAAAAAAAAAAAAAATTGCTATTCCCCACTGAGCAAGCCCTTTATTTTAAGGGAGCTCAAATCATAGCAGTTATAGACAACTGTGAATTTTTTTGCTGAATTTCATCCAGCAGAAACTGGGCATTTATATACTGGCTTGAATTGTGACAACATTTTCCATATCACCCTGTCTGAGAGGAGAGAAAAAGAGTGCTGCTTTCTCCTTGAATAATGCCCATCTCAAGGAAAAGAGAGTGTCTGCAATTGCAAGCAAGATATTTCCATTCATCTGCCCCATGGGATCTAAGTCCCCTTCAATTAGAAACAGAGTGGGCATCATCATGCCCAAATCCTCAAGATTGGGGAATGAGTAATGGACAAAAGTAGACTTATTATTCTACTATAAACCTATTATTATTTTTCTAGAACTGGAAGAACTCTTATCATTTTTATAAAGGCAGTGGCCACCAGAGGTTCTGAAGGGAGAGAAGGGGAAAATAGGTGTAACATGGGGGCATTTTTAAGACATTGGAATTGTCCTGCATGACATTGCATTGACAAATGCAAGCCATTGTATATCTTGTCATAACCTACAAGATTGCGAGGGAAAGGGTGTAAAATATAATGTAAGCTGTAACCCATGGTTAGTAGCAATGTTTCAATATGTGTTCATCAATTGTAACAAAAGTATCAGATTAATGAGGCATGTTGTTGATGTGAGAAATTGTTGGAAGGAGAGGGAGTGGGACATATGGGAATCCCCTGTTTTTGATGTAACATTCAAATAATCTAAAGATTCTTTAAAATTAAAAAAAAAATTTTAATGGATCCAACTCAAAGGATTCTTTCCTCCCTTTTCTGAGAGTTTCAAACATAATGTAATTTCACTTTCCTTTGAAATGATAAAGCTTTTAATTGGCATTTTCTTCTTCACATTCATACTATTCTATCTCATAGTCCTGAATGGATACACTTTATTATCTAATGAGCATCCTCTTAATAATTTTACTCTCCCTTTACTTCTGAGAACAGTATAGACTCATTTAAATTATCATATTAGACATGCACAAAATATAAGCAATTTAATTGAAGTTCCTTTTTCCATTGAACTTTTATAAAAATTAGAAGATATAGAATTAGAAGAAAATAATCTCACCATTATTTTTCAGGGTTTCAGTTTTGCTCTGTTTGTTGATCTCTTCCTGAGATAATTTGAGAGCAGCTGACCAAAATAAAGTAGGAATGATGCCTTCAGAATTGCTTTGTGAATAGTTAGTATCCACAATTTTAAGTGCTGGTAGCAGTCAGCCTTGTTGGTCTGGTTGTGTCTGTCAGTTACTGACATCTTTTACCATTTCACAGCATCTTTGACAATAAATGGACTTTTCTCTGCTTCTTAGAAGGTCTGTTTAAGGAGAATGATGCAAAATTATGACCTCAAGAAATCATTTCCTCAAAGTCTCAGTCCATATCCAGAAATATATTAAAGACTTAACAAGGGACTTTATCTTCTTTTGTCTTTTCACATCGTTAAAAAAAATAAATAATTTGTCTTTTTCTGAAATTTAAAACCTAATGAATTCTCACATTAAGGGTTTTTTT
>JAQZBX010088335.1:0-12760 GCA_029593785.1 Cabassous unicinctus | reverse complement strand
TTTATTTATCCCCCCTTGCTGCTTGTGTTTTGCTGTGTCCATTTGCTGTGTGTTTTTTCTGTGTCTGCTTATCTCCCCCTTGCTGTGAGGTCTTGCTGCATCAGCCCACCGTGCCACGCGGGCCGGCCTGCCCTCACAAGGAGGCCCCGGGAAGCGAACCCGGGGCCTCCCACATGGTAAACGGGGGCTCTATGGATTGAGCCACACCCGCTTCCCTTAAGGTGTCTTTTGATAAACAGAAGTTTCCAGTTTTACTGTTCACATCTTATCAGTTATCCATTCCTTAATATTGTACTACCATAGTGTTTTGAAATCCATGTCCATATCTTCCACTAACTTTTATTTCCTTTTACTCTAAGTTTATTTCCTCTTAACCTGGACTGTCTTAATTTGCCAGGGCTGCTATTACAAATACCACATAAACGCTTGGCTCAAACAACAGGAATGTAGTGGTCTCACACTTTTGGAAGCTAAAATCCAGAATCAAGGTCTCAACAGGCCATGTTATCTCTCAGAGTCTGTAGCGTTATGGTGCTGGCTGCTGCAATCCTTGAGGTTCCTTGGCTTGCATCTCTGCCTCTGTCACATGGCTTCTCCTTCAGGCTTGTTCTCATTCTGGTCACTTGTCTGTCTGGATTTTCTCTCCTAATAAGCACTTCAGCCATATGGATTAAGACCTATCCTGATTCAATTTGGCCTCATCTAAATAAAATCTTCAAAGATCCTATTAAAAAATGAGTCCACACTTAACTAATAAGAGCATTTTCAAAGGTCCTATTTTCAAACAGGCTTACACTTAGAGCAATGCAGTTTAAAATTTGAACAGTGCTTTTATGATGGACATGATTCAGTCTCCAACATGGAACATGTCATAGCATTGTAAGTACTTTTGTTTGTTTGTTTGTTTTTGCCTCCCTCTTCTTCCTGTTTTAAAGCATCTTTATTCTTGCCAATAGAATAATAAGTGTCTCTGATATATAACTCTTGATTGTTTCAGTCCCTTAATAAATTTTTTGCTATAGCCCACAGTAAAAGTCTAAATTTATTTTTTATTGTTTGACTTTCAACACCTCTATGTCCTTATATTAAAGAGATATATTATGCAAGAAGCATATTGTTGTTTGTTTTTTACCAAATCTGACAAGCTTTGTCTTGAATTCAAATATTTAATCCATTAATATTTAATGTAAATAATGATATAGTCAGATTTATATCAACCATGTTACTAGCTGTTTTCTATTTGTCCCACCTGTTTTACGTTCTTTTTTCTCTACTTTATTGCCTTCTTTTGCATTAAACAAGTATTTTTGGCTATTTCATGTTCCTCCTCCATTAGCTTATTGGTTATACATTCTTGTACTATCCTTTACTGGTTATCCCAGAGATGACTAAGTTCTTAATTCTAATCCTGAGTAGTTTAAGAATAGAGCATGCACTTAAAGGGGAAAATATTGAGCGTTAGGCTTGCTTACTTCTTTGTGTCCTTCTGTTCTTTAGGAACTTGGACCCTCAAATCCTGGCTGCATTGAAATCCAATTTTTGTCTCCCTAGCCCATGTGATTACCAATGTCCTGTTGGCTTCTTTGTCTCTTAGCAGCAGTCCTCTCCCTGGATTCTCAACTTCACACCTAATACCAAGAATCAGCTAACTTCCAGGGGACATAAGCAAAGCATAGAATGTTGGTTTGGAACACTGCGGTTCCCTCCTCTCTGTGATCATGGCTTCTCAAGTACTGGTTTCCTTTCTCTCTAATTCTTCAAACAGATGGGGTTTCCTTTGTATTTTATCTGGTTTTTCAGTTGTTCTCAGTGGGAATTTTTGTTTGATTCCAGCTATTCCATCAAAGTTGAAGTGCAAGTCCCAAGTCTAAACTTCTCAAAACCCTACCTTTTCTTGCCTCATTTATTTTTCCAGCCTTATCTCCCACCACTCTTGGCTTATCTAAAAATTGTAGGGCACATAATCATGCCATTTTAAAATGAAAAGAAATAGGAAATCATCTAATTCAAATGTCCTATTTTCCAGATAAGGAAACTGAGACCCCCCAATAACAAGGGGCTCGTTTTAGGCCACATAGCAGTGTTAGTACTAGAGCCCAATGCACGTACCCGTTTATAGGAGCTAGAGAAGCAGGGTGAAAATTAGAGCAGGAGAATCAAGAGTTGAACACTTATCTTCATGCTTCATATCAAGGGGAAATATTTCAATTCCCTTTCCCAGTAAATAAGACCCATTGTTTTCTACCACACACCTCTACTGACACCACACTTGTCACCTAGCACAAACTATGATTTTTTTCCAAGTTATTAATTATAACTGTCATTTCTGAGCCCAGAGCCAGAAGTAATCATCATGCTGAATACCAAGTTGTTTCTGACACTGAGAATGAGGAAACCTGGGGAAACGTTTATAAACCAGCCTCCAATCTGTTTTAGTAAAGAAACCTGAATATCCCATATTTGAAAATCAAGCCTGTATAATTGAATGGTCATATTATTTATTGTCTAAGTAGAACATTTTTAAGAGTGATATAGGATGCTATTAATAATTATACCAGGACAACAAGCATAAACCAATATTGGCCTGGGCACCCTGGTTACCAGATAATTTATCTCTGAATTGCAAAGACAGTTCTTCTCTAATACTTCCTTAAGGATTCCAAGGACTTTCACATGTGAAAAGAAAATGTTCATTGCCAGAGAATGCAATTGTTTTTAAATTTTTAAATCCTTGGTTGTAAGTGGGATCTCATCATCATGAAGAAAGTATTTCAAATGAGACAAGAGGATTTAAAGATCCTTGTGGGTACTATGTGAGTTAGGATTGTTGATTTGGGGGTGATAATGGAAATCAATAAATTAGTCAATAAGCATGTTTGGGAGTCCATTATGTAGAAGTAGGCCTAAAGCAGGAGAGGAGTATGGAATTCAAATAATAGATTTAAAAGAATTCACTTTTCTTCCTATATTCACCTACTCTTTTTTCCTATACTCTTTGTGTAGAAAATAAAATGTGTGATCTAATCCTTATAACAATAATTCAGTACTCCCTACTTACCTCCTAATTCACTGTTGTTTCTCCTGCATTTGCCTGCCAATTCATTTATTATTGATTCAATAGTGGTTTAAGAAAAAAGAAGACAGACATTAGCTCTTCTCTCTACTGAGTTTAAAATCCTGTGGTTTAGATAGTAGTCATTAAAGATATAAAATTAAAGCATGGTGTTATTAACTGTCTTGATTGTCGAAAGAATCTTCATTGGCTATTCAGAATCATGTCAATGGAACATTTAAATTGCTGACAATTTATATTACTTCCTTTAATCTGTTGATGTTCAGCTGGCCATTCACTCAACAAATATTGATTGTGCACTTATTATGTACCTACACTTCTTAGACACTGGAGATAAGCAATTAACAGAACAAAACTTCACGCTTGTGATGCCCATGTTCTGATGGGGAAGACAGACAAAGCTTTTGTCAGGCCTGCCTGGAGACAAGAATGGGAAGTGAGCATTTTGCCATTTCTCTAAGTTGATTTTCTCCCTTTTTTATTGATTTGTCTTCTAACCCTATTCTACTTTATGCTTTGACCATTTTCTAACAACTCACTATTAAATGATTAGCTGATAACAGTTCTAACTGTTCTGAATATATTTGATTTTTAATAAAAGCTCTTAAATAATGAAAACTACAAAAAAAAAAAAAATAGAAATTTCAGGTATTGGTGTCTGACCCTAAGGATATTTTGCTTTAATGAACTTGGTTTTATAAAAATTCTTTCCCCAGAGCCCTGCAGTTCACAAAATATAGGTAACAGGCTGGTTATTTATTTCTAAGCGATTAACCCACTGCATGATAGTGATATTTTTCTTTGCACCTTGAGTTTGGTTTCTGGGTCAACAGCTCCTGAGCTTTGGCAGGTGTTGGGGATTGAATCACGTTCCCCACACGGCTAGTACAAGTCCTACTCGCCAGGCCTGTGGGTATGAACTCATTTGTAAATAATAGCATCTTCAGAGATAACATTAAGATGAGGCCAAATCGAATCAGGGTGGGCCTTAATCCAATTTGACTGAAATCCTTATAGGCAAAGGAAATTGGATACTGTAGAAACCAGGAGAGACAGATTGTCATGTGACAGAGGCAAAGATTGCCAACAAGCCACCACCAGAATGCTACGGACTCCAGAGAAAGAATGGCCTGCTGACACCTTGGCTTTGGACTCCTAAACTCTAAAACTGTGAGACAATAAATTCTTCTTGTTTAAGCCAACCCATTGCGTGATATTTGTCATAGCAGCCTGGCAAACTAAGACAGCAGTTTATCAAGGAATCTTTAAAATACAGGTGACTGTACATTTTGCCTGTACATCTGCTGGGGCCCATTCAGCATGATAGCTGAAGATTCTCAAGGCAGTTGGGAAAACAGCAATGTGAAGGCTAAGGGGAAGCATTAAATCTCTCTCCTCCCTAATCTCTCAGAATAACAACAGTAAAAAAGAAATGCTTTGGTACAACTGGAGGCAGAGGGACCAGGAGAATAGAACATGCTTCCCCCACAATGGCGAACTTATGCCTGTTCTGCCAAAAGTCCAAAATAAACATTGGCAGTGACCTAAGCCAGAGTGAAGTCAGCACATGGAATGAGAAGGTAAGCAGAAATGACTCCAGGTCAAGAAGGGGGTCAAGAAAAGGCACAACAGCAGCAGTGGCCCAGGGAAATCACTATGGCAGAAATGGACACTGGTCCTCTGTCACCTTCCCTTTAAACAACAGGATCCTCCACCCACCAGTCCCCATGCTGCCCAGCACCAGACCAGGGTCCTTTTCTTATGTGAATACAAGACCTGCCATGCACTCCCACTCTTCACCATCAAAATCCACCTGCTCTGCATCTTACTATGCTGAGATTTTCCTTAGTTTTCTGTCCCCTTCAGAGGATCTGATAAACTCTCCAGGATAAAATAGGCATGAGTAATAAAAAGTTACCCTGTTTAGGGACATTTTCATATGAGACATTACAAAGGAACCGATTTCTGCTGAGTTGGCTGACATTGCTAATGAAAGGCTGGTTGTGGGGATTGAACCCAGAGGCCCTCCTTGTTAGGGGACTCCTTCCTAGACCCTCACTGGACACTGTGGCAATAGTCCAGGCTTCTTAAATCAGATCAGCGACATCTGGGCTATTATCAGACAATGAGAAATGGAGGAAGATGAGACTGAGCAGCCAGAATACAATCTAGAAAACAGTTCAGATGATACCTGATGAAATAATGAAGAGTACAAAAGACATGTTAAAGTGGGCCCATCAGAAATATTGTGCACCATCTGAAACAGTTTATCCTCTTATGCAATAAAAAGGCAAAATCAAACAATGTGTCCGTTTTTGGGACAAAGCTTATATATAATAGCAGGGTTATTATGAGTTCATTCTCTCAGTTGCATTTGTATTCATGAAAGAAAAGGCAGTGAAATTGGTTGCTGCAACTCCTAATCCTAAGAGCAAATATTGTTGCTGAGATGCTCACATTACCTCATTCCCACTGTTCAGAATGGGTTAGGTACGTTTTTTCCTGGAAATAAGAACACTATATCCCTAAGGCAAGATTCAAGCCAATCAAGACAATTCAAGCCAGTCAAGATTCAAGACAATCAGGCCCAGTAGATGAGGAGAGTACCAGATGCATATAATAGAAAGCTGGAACTATGGGAAGTGAAGACAGTCAAGGTGCATGTGGTAGTTCTGGCCATGGAGTGGGAGAAGGTGGGTGAGAAGCTCTGAGAGAAGATCAACATCATGGAGGTGATGAACGAGCATATGTACCTGCCCAAGATGCTTATGTAGTGAGAAGTAGACAACATATTTGACATAGGCTTGTGAAACATGCAGCCCTACCTCTATCTCATTCCAAATCACCAACACCTTGGGCACCTTTCCACCACCACCATGTGCAAGCTCCTCATAAATACCCTTTCCCCCTAGGCCTCACTGTTGCCTGGGAGCCCCTTGGGGTTTCCACACCTTGGCTTCTGGGGATTGTACCATTGAGGCCATTTGGGTCTCTAGAAACCTGCTGTGGATCCTTGGGTGAGACATGGAAGAGTCAGCCCCTGGCTTCCATTTTTTGTGTGGTTGCCAGCCTTTTGTCATCCTCTTAACCTTCACTGATGCTCAAGGCCATTCTAACACTGTCTTTCCACACCTTTGTCGGGTGCCCTCCTTCCCTTTCCACTGTACAGAAGAGACACCACTAAGGATGGTAAATAAAGTTGGGAATGTGAAAAAAGGGGTGTTTCTAATCCTTACAAGAACCCTGTGAAGTATTATCATCTCCAGTTTTTCAGAGAAAGAAACTCAAATAGTTAACTTTCCAGTAACTGAACATATAACCTACTAGCTGTGCATGCATACCAAGTCACACAGCTATATGAGGTAGCGTCATAACACCACTCTTAATTGAAATGATGTGAAGATAAAGTGAGATAACACAGGTAAAAACACTTGGAAAATGATGTGAGGATAAAATGAGATAACACAGGTAAAAACACTTGGAAAAGCATTATTATGTACAAACTTTACTTGGATGGGAATAGACATTAACATCTTGGCCATGTGCAAAATTTTTCTTAATTTGGAAAGTTGTTCAACCCTGTTTTTAGCCCTAGGATCAATGATTCTATGTATGAAGAGGAAAATGAAATATAGTCATGCAAGAGGTTATTTCTTTAATTTTCTGGATTGTCACATTCATTCAGCATGAAATTTTCTACAGAAAGTCAATTTTGAAAGTTCTAAACTTAATTAGATCTTGCAGTTTTGTGATCTTCATTATAATTATCAAATACTGAAGAGCTAATAAAGGATAACTTCTGGGCTGCAGAATAACCTAATCTATTCATACCTCAATGACGTTGTCCTCAATTAGAACTGGGGGCTGACAGACTCCCATGAACCAGCAAACCAACCATAGTTGGCAAATTGCAGGACACAACTGAGTCTTGATCAGACAAAGATGAATACATGATATGTAAATAATCCAATATAGTGCATCAAAAATACAGGGGCAATTCAGATGAGACGTGGACTGGTATAGCAAGTCTAATTAAGAGCATTTCTATGACAAACTAAAGCCCTATCTCCTGCAATTATTCATTTGAGTCTATTGTTAGTAGAACAATGAACAGCGAGAATCTTCCTTATTAGCAGTCCTTATTCCAGATACTTGCAATTTAACCAAATAATACATATCTCCCTTTTAATATCCTAAAGGATATTTCAAGTCCCAGAAATTTTCCTTATTGTTGATTTTGTTGGAGACAGAGTGGTGAATTCCAGACCATTTTTCTTTTAGTATAGTTTCTGTTTGGGGGGTTTTGTTTTGCTTTATTTTTGAAGGTTTCTTCAAAACCCTTGGACCAGTCTTTGAGCTACACACTTATGTAATGTTTTTCTAATTTTTGTAAAACAAGTAAATAGAATTGTTCTTAATGTAAGTGGAATAAGGAGGTCAAACCAGAGCCAACTCCTAGACATTTTTTCACTTTTAGTTGGGGATGGCAAGAAAAGCTTAGAAAGCCATGGCACTGTCCTTGTCTGTATGGGAACAGAGAAAGTACTGTGCCTGTACTGTTGTCTGGTCCTATGAAAATGAGTATAGTCTGCTTTGTCTTGCTTGCATTTGTCCACCTATCTGTTGGGAGCATTTGTTTTTGTTTGGGAGAGTCATTAGAGAATTGCTTTCAGGAGCTAAAGAGAGGAGGAAATGCTGAAAGGGCTGCTTTGTGACTTTATCAGAAGAGGAGCACAACTAATTTTGCTTTGGGGTCTGTTTTCGGTTCCCAGCTGCTAAAATGAATACCAAACAACAGCTTGGCATAACAACAGGAATTTATTGGCTCCTGGCTTCCAGAAGCTAGAAGGTGTGCTTCCTTTCTGGGTCAGTATCTTTTAGCTGGCCAGCAGTCTTTGGGGTTCCTTGGCTTCTAAATCTCATGGGAGTGCGCATGACAGCATCATCTCCTTTCTCTTTTGGGTTCCATTAACTTCCAGCTTCTGGTTGCTCCCATTGACTTTTCTCTCCACCTGACTTTCTCTCTGCTTATAAAGGACTCCTGTAGTCTGGATTAAAGCCTATCCTGAGTCAGAGAAGCCACACCTTAACTGAAATAATATCTTGAAGAAACCTTATTTACAATGGGTCCACACTCACAGGGCCATGGGCTGGGACCTGAACATGCCTTTTGCATGGGACATGAGTCAATCCTCCACAGAATCTGAGAAATAAAGTATGTCTCTGATTCAGGTAGAGGACTGTTCTCTCATCTCCACACAAAATCCAGCTGTGTATAGCATCTTGAGGAGTGTCAGCTTTGCAAAACAGGAATGAAGTATCATTGGGATAGATAGATACTGGAGATCCCATGAAAGCAGTATCAAAAATGGCAAAAAATGAACTCCTTCTGCCAGCTTTGAGAGAAGAGGACTTTGGCAAAGGACAGATTCACTAGAAGTAGAAGAACATTTTGTTGGTAGGAGGTGCTGAAATCAGGCAATAAACCTACTGTGAGTTGAGTGATTGTAAATAGGCCGTAAAAGTTAGTTGCAATCTTGATGTATAATCGTAGCATGGTTTCATCAATGATCCCAAACCAGATTTTCTAGCTAGTCTTCTGTAAAACATGTCTGAGTAAAGTCTAAAAGAAAGCTAATCTATTAGACCTTTTTTTTTTCAATCTAGCATCAATTTCTTCCAAGATGTGAATTTCAGGATGTAGTTCAAATGCCAGTCAGAGGAATGGGCCTTCCATTCCTTTAAAGATGTTTAATTCCTCCTCTGAACAGACCATGCAAACAATTATTTTGCTATATTCAGTCAAACTAATCTGCTTGAATTTCCCCCTTTTTCTCTATCTAAGCCTATTCTTTTTTTTTTTTTTTGAGATTTATTTTATTTATTTATTTACCCTCCTCCCCTTGCTGCTTATACTCGCTGTGTCCATTTGCTGTGCATTTTTCAGTGTCTGCTTGCCTCCCTTTGTTGCATCACCTTGCCGCACCACCTCACCGCGCCACGTGGGCTGTCAGCTCACTGTTCGGCACAGGCTGGCTTGCCATCACCAGAAGGCTCCAAGAATCGAACCCAGGGCCTCCCATATGGTAAACAGGAGCCCAACCACTTGAGCCACATCCACTTCCTAAGCCTATTCTTATGACCTCACTTTAAAATTTCACCTCAGTGAAATCTTCCAGGACCAATCCAGAATAAATTCCTTCTCTCTCCTTAATTCCCTCCCTTGTTTATTTAGTATATATTTCCTGAGAATAACAATACGCCAGGTATTCCCTAGGTCTTTACTTATGCTTTTGGATTGTCAGTTATCTTGTTGTATGTTTTGATTTTGTACACTGCAACTAGATTAGAAACTCTCAAGACAAGGAAGGTATTCTATATGTCTTTGTTCACTGCCTAATTTCTTGGACATAATAGGCAATAAATTTATGACTGATACCAGTCTTTTAAGAGGAGAAAATGCCTACAGAATTATATTCCTTTAACAAGGGTTAGAAGACAATGCTTAATCATTGATTGAGCATCTCTTGTGTGTCAGTCAGGATCTTTTCATAAGCAATCTCTAATCCTTTTGGCTACCCACTTATATAACATTTCAGTAAACCCCATGTGTCTGTGAGGGAAGACATGCTTATGCTCGGAGAGGTAAAGATATTACCCTGGGTTTCCCTGGCATTAATTTGCATAACTGGCTCTCAGACCAGGCTTGGATGACTCTTAAAGACCAGGAAGATTCTCAACTAGGGATATGATTCTGTCTCTGCAGTTCTCACCATGGCAGCTTCCTACAAGCCAAGGGAAATACATCTTAATATCATTCAGAAAATGTCATATTTGTCTTGTTCTTTCTGTTCTCTCTTCTTTTTATGTTGCCTTAGCTAAGATTGCAATGAGATTTATCTCTTTCAGAAATTTGAAAGTCACCAAATAATAAATATCACTCTCAAGCTGTAAAATAAAAGCTGCTGAATTTAAAAAAAAATTAAATAAAAGAAAATTTTTTCTTTAATCAGTGAACACATGCTAAATAATGGAGTGTTTTATTTCTTGCTTTGGTGTAAATTTATTCCAGACTATCCCTACATATCAAAATATTGTATCTAGGATGTAATGACTAGATTTGTTATAATTGTGTTGAAACTGTGAAAACATAGGAAAACATTTTATATAATCAAGAAGTATACATTGGGAAGAAGTGAGACATCAAATTGATTTTCAGAGGGACTACTATTTTTCGTGTGATAATAAGAGGAAGATTAAGGATGGTAAGAATTTACCATTTTGAAATAATTCTTCCTTACTTAGTGATATTTGTAGTGCAGCATTTGTAATCTAGATCATGTGCAATGTGTTTCTTTATAAATGGACACTTTTCAAATCCATTTCTCTAGCTGTTGCCAATACCTGGAGAAACTTAGCCATGGGCCATTGATGTCTCAAAAGGTCCAAGAAAAGATGGGCTGTCTTAGGAATAAGCTTGGTGAGGGGGAAAGGGACATGATCTTAAGGAACCAATCACAGTGTCTAAGGAAGCACAGAGAACTATGGCTCTATTTGAGTAAGTTTGCTACTCAAGGGCTCTGACTCAGTGTGTAAAACTAGGACATAAATACCTCAAGGTCAGTGTTCCTTAACTGTGGGGAGGGAAAGTTGGCATGTCAGAATTCCCTGGGGATGATAGGGTATTTGCCTAGCCATTCTTAGTTCTCCAGAGATTCGTTTCTCTACCAGTTGCTATTCATAAGTTGGTTATTTATTGTCAGAGAGAGAGATTCATTGTTCATAACCCACTGGTATGTTAGAAAAGAAAAAATAAATAAAGCTGATAAGTATTGGTTTAGTCATTGGGGAAATGAGTAGCCAGAGGAGTGGCATGGGTTACGATAGCATTAGAGTTGCAGAAGATGATTCTGGTTTGAAGCACATCTGTATCTTGAGTCCATCACCCAAGAAGAAAGAATTGGTGAAGACAACAAGATACTGGGTCCAGGATGAGCGAGCTCTGGCAAGAATCAGTTCCCAGCAGTTATTTTCTCAGGAAACAAAGGCTTAAGCCTGATCTTAGAAAAGTGTACTGGATTTGGGAAGAAAAGGCTAAGGATAAGAGGTTTTTATGCCAGGCTCAAGACAACAATCTAATTCCCAGTTCTGTAAATGTTGGGAATGGGTCCTAAAATATACTTCTGGACTTGGTTCCAGTTAACTTTGGAGCTAGATATAACTGATTCAGTAAATTGAAGATAGCTGAGAAAGGCTGGAAGAGGCAGAAACTGAGAGATAAACAATATAAAGACCTGATTATAAATCATTACTGTGACTAAGCAAAATCTCTGGACAGTAAAATAATACTGGAACATGTGTGGAAGGTAAAAAAAGAAGAAATACTGTCTGCTGTAGGAAGTTGCCTATGTAAAACTTTCCTGGAGGCCCCAAACAATGAAAGAAAATAAGGGAAAATGGAAAAATTTAACCAGATTCAAAAGGAACAACAAAATTATTATTCTTCACAGACAACATGACTTCTTATATAGGGAATCAGAGAGACTCTAGAGAGAAATGATTAGAACTAATAAGAGAATTCAACAATAATACTACATACAAGACAAATACATAAAGAACAAGACCAAATAGGAAAATAATAATAATATGTCATTATTCCATTCATAAAAGAAATAATAAGCATTAGGTATGTAGGGAAAAAAAATTAACAAAAGATGTGGAAAACATGTGTTTCAGTTTACTAAAAGCTGATGAAAGCAATATATCAAAAATGCATTGGCTTTTACAATGGGGATTTATTAGGCTCAGAGGCTGAGAAAAACATCCAAATCAAGGCATCATCAGGCAATTCTTTCTCCCCGAAGATTGGTACAGGGAGGCATCTGCTGGTCTCTCCCTTCTCTTCCCAGTTTTGTTGCTTCAGCTTCTGGCTTCCTTTCTCCCGGTTTCCCTTGATTTAAGCTCTTGCTCTCATGGCTTTCTCTCTCCGCTCCTGTGGCTTTTTCTCTGTCTGTCTCTCTGTATTCATCCCATTTATAAAGGACTCCAGTAAAAAGATCAAGACCCACCCTGGGACCATGCCCTACTGAAGTATCCTAATCAAAAGAAGGTCTTACTTACAAAAGGTTTACACCCACAAGAATGGATTAACCCTAAAGACATGATTTTTCTGGGGTCCTTAAAGGCCTCAAACTACCACACCCTGTATGGAGAAACTTATATGTAACGTGAAGAATACCTAAAGAAATGGAGTCATATACATGTAATATACAGATGCCAATTATTCCCAATATAATCTCTAAATTCAATCCAACCAAAATTGGAAGGATTCCATAGATCCATATATCTTGAAGAGTAAAGAAAAGCCAAGGAAAGTTGAAAGAAAAATAAGGTTAGAGATGGAGAGGACTCATTCTACCATATACCATAAAGCCATAGTAATTAAGATGATGTGGTATTGGCACAGAGGTAGACAAATAGACCAATGGCACCGACTAGATGCTCAGAAACAAATCAACACATTATGGGAGATTTATATAGGGCTGCCACATTGCATAGCTCCAGGAGACACCACTCACATTGTATTCTATGTATTTCGGGATTGCTCCATTCAGATAGGATATGAAGGAGACAGGAAGCAAAAGATTAACTTTTCCATGAAAAATAAGGATTGACTATTCATGTGGA
>JAQZBX010088334.1:0-12769 GCA_029593785.1 Cabassous unicinctus | reverse complement strand
TAATCTCTAAGTCAATGCAATTCAAACAATTTCTAAACTGGGAAAATTGATAAATTTACTAATTTTAACATTTATATGCAAATAAAATGGATCTATATAAGCTCCCAGACATACTAAAAAGAACAAATTTGGAGAACTTACACTATATGGTCTCAAGGTATATTATAAAGCTACAGTAATCAAAACAAAGTATGGTGTTTACATAAATATAGACAAGCACTCAAAAGAAACAGACCAGAAAGAATAGTAGTAGACATGCACATGTGTGATCAAATAAATCTCAGCAAATTTCCCTTGGCAATTCAGAGGAGCAAGGACAGTCATTAAACAGTGATGGAACACATGGATATCCATATGTACAATAAAAATAAACCTTGATTATATTTTGCTCATCATAAAAAATTATTTCAAAGTGAATTTTAGAACAATATGTAAATGTAAAATTACAAAGTGTTTAGAATAACAAGTGGGAACATTTTTCTGACCTTGGATTAGGCAAAAAGTCTTTAAAGATGATTCCAAAAGCATGCTTTTTTTGAATATTATATTATTAAATATATATAATTAAAATATAGATAGATTAGATAGATAGATAGATAGATAGATAGATAGATAGATAGATTCCACCTCATCAAAATTAAAACTTTTACAGCAAAATAAGTTGCAATGACTGGACATATATTCAGGGTTGAATTGGTAATGTTCCACATTGCAAATGAGGAACCTGCCTGCAATGAGTATCTAGATGTGTGTTTTTGTGGGGGAGGGTCGGATAGTATGACAAGATATTTCTTTCTGTGTATTAATACAGGCGAGCTTGAGGGAAGAGTGATCAGGCACAGACATTAAGGTGAGTTTAAAATCAAACCCTGGGCTCTTAGATTCTTCATCCTCAAGTGAGAGAGTCCTTCATTAACTCAGGTTTACTTAACTTTTATAGACTGGAAACAAGAACTGAACTTAGAATTACCCGCTTCTTTCACTTAAATAAATTCATAGAGTCCTGATCTGCTGCTCACTAACTATTTGAAATGGTTTTCAACCTTTAGAACCTTCAGTATACTATGTGAATAATAGAGTTTATAGTACTTAATGTATAAAATGAATAAATTTTTATTTTAATGATTTTTTTCTAAGAAAGTTTATCTGATACAGATTAAGTTACTGTAAAATACTGATTTCCTGTAGCTTTAAATGTATGAGAAAAATTTTAATAAATGGATTTTTGAATGAAGAGAGGGAAAGACCAACTGAGCTTCTGCATTTGCATTTAGGAACTGAGCCTCTACAACCTGTGCCAATGCAGTGACATAGGAGAAAGAACCGCCTGATAAACAGGGAAAAGCCTCTGACATTTTGATTATGTTCTCACTTGATATAGCTTTTTCAGAACTGAGATGCATGAGGTAAAAATGTTTACTCTTCTTTCTTTTCTCTTCTCTTGTCTCCCATTCCTCAACCGTCTATTCTAGCAATGTTAGTCCCTGGCAACAAATAACCTTAACCTATTCTCAGTCATGATCTTTCAGGTCACAGATTTTTTTGATCTATTTCTTTCCACTCATCTAGGTTACTCTTGATAATGGCCAATATTTGGACTGTATTGCCTATCTTTGGTGCTCTTTGGTATTCCTCATCTTAGATTTTCCTGGCAGCTAACCAGATACCACTACAGGTTACGTCGTATTTCCTCCTATTCTTCAGAAAGTTAGACAATCACAGAGTCATCAGAGTTTCCTGAACTATGTGTCTGATGATAGTATTTTGGGGCCTCCCAAGAAACTGCCTGAGCCTCGCCAAGTCAAAGTTTTAAAGTAAATGCCCAGAGGCACAAGTGAACTTACTATGGACAATGGTTTAGGAATATTTGGTAAAGATACAATTAGATTGCCTCAGGGTATATACTTTCTAAGACCTTTTAAACTTATTAATTTTTGCATTGTCACATAAGTTCATGTTTCCTTCTTCCAATCAAATTTCCTTGAGGCATAGGCATAAAACAGATAACTCCAAGGACTTAAATACTTGTGTGAGTTTTTGCAGGAATTTCAAAATCCTTTATGATTATTTTAATTCAGAGCTAATGAGCAGATGTTAAATCTGCATTAAAAAGTCCCAATTTACTTTCTGTGGAATAAAGATCCTCTTGCAACCCTGATGGGTTTTTTGGATATATAGAGTGCACTCCATTTGAAAATATGTAGAAAGTTAAAAGATATTTTGATATCCAAATATTTTGAGAATTACACATGTGTGATTAAATTAGTGATTTATATTTCTCTACATTTTCTTCAGATTTGGACCTTAGAGAAGAATTACCAGAGTGAATATTTCAGGACGAATTCTTCCAGGTACAGCCTAAAACTACCCTGAAGTCAACACAGAATTGATGGTCAATGAATTACACATGCCATTGTGGTTTGGAGAAAGCCCCACTAACCATGAGTTAGCATGGTTGAATTCTATTCACACTTATCCCATCTAATTTCACTTTCATGCAGCATAAGATAATTTATTAATGCAAAATTATTTGGCACACTATAGTTTTAATTGCATAGTATTTACAAGAGGAACACTAGTTGAAAAGAGTAGAGTTAAAGAAAGGTAATTTTAATTGTTGGTAATGAATTTCATTGAGTCCCATTCTGGTACTTATGTATTTTCTTCCATATTCTTATCGAGGAATAGCCCCTTTCATGTTTATAAACAAAGAAGAATTTGCTGCCTTTCATGCAACCTGGTATACTAAACAACAAAAACACATTATTCTGTGTCAATTAAGGTAAGTTTATAAAATGGTATGTTCTGATAAGTGTAGGAGAAAATTTGAATATAGGGTGGAAACTTTAACTCTAAAAGCATCTATTACATGCCATAGCACACACAAAGGGCATGCACTCTATGAAAGATATAAATTAATCCCTTCACTATATTTTCTAATGAAAGAAAAAATCAGGCTAAGGATTACCATTAAGAATTACCTTAAATAGGCAGTACAGTGTCAGAATAGCTTTTTTCCCCATTAATTATAAAAATTTAAGCGTACATGGTCACCCTTTTTAAATCTATGTTGTGTTCTTCTGGTTGTTGTTTATTGCTACGTTTGACTTGGTTTACATGTGTGCATGACAATGTCAGTAGGTGCTAAACTCTTTGCTCAATGAAGAAAGAAAGGAACAGGAAAATAACCAGTGTGGCATGAACCATGTATAAAAAGGGTATTTCATATAAACTCTCATACCTTTGATTATATTTCTGAAATTTGTAACAAATTCTTAATTGTATTCATGAAGAAAAAGAGATTAAAGGATATTAATGAATAGGCTCAATATTCAGAACTGGTCACTTTATTTTACACTCTTCACCATTTCTACCTCTGCCTTTGTTACCACTATTTAAACCACAATTAACAATGTTTGGCTAATAATTCCGTCCTCCATCATTTATGCCTGCAACACTTTCATAGGAGTTTTCCTTACTACCTCTATGGTCAAAAATTATTATTTCTTTTAATGACAATATTTCTTCTCAGGTGAATGTACTCAAGTTTCCCTTTACCTCTATAAACAGCAGTGATCATAATAGGACCTTCCTTCAGAATGTTAGATGGATTTTTAGGGCTGTTATTGATTAAACAACTATCAAGATCTAGAGAATAAGTTAGAATCTTTACCTAAAGAATGTACTTTTAGGTAAAATTGAAGAGCAATTATTTCAAAAAGGTTTAGAATCAGATAATTCTGGACCACATATTTATATTAATTGCAAGATATATATTCACAAAAATATTGAAGAAGTCAGACTTGGTGATCTGTATTGAGAACTCATGGCTGTTCTCACAGCAGCACCCTGGAAACTCTTCCCCCAATCCTGCTCTGCTCTCACAAATGAGATGCGGCATTGAACTCAGTGAGAATCGAGATATCTGACTTCTAATATCTACAGTGGATGCGTTATTGATTCTGAAAACCTACTGAGATTTCATGCTCTGACTCAAATTTATTGGAAATCATGGACTTAGATTATTAAGTGATATTATAATGAAGTAGTTCAGCAGCGTACTCATAAAGCAATTATACTTAAATCAATGTATTTATTGCAAATAAATGTATGTGACAATTAACATTATACCATCTCATGAAGAATCAGAATCAGTAGTAAAAAGAAAAGGATAGGTCAATGAACCATACTTTAATTATTCTATATTATTTAGTAGCAGTTAATTGCTAAACATACTGTGCACATTACTTATTTTCTGTTTGTTTAAAAAAAATTGGATAGTAAGGATTCAAGCACTAATGAAGACCTTAGAGGAATACAAATAGACTTTCTCATTGATGAAATTATAGTAAATAATTTAAAATTCTCTTAGAATGGACTATTTTTAAAATTTCTTACCTGTTACAAATTTGATATCTAAAATAATTCTAAAGAAATTGACCTTGAATTTGTGAATTAAGGAATCTGATGATAACTAAAGAAACTTGTTACAAAAATATTCTTCTTTTTTTTTTTAATGGCGTCCAGAGGGTCCAGATGTGGCTGCCACATTGAAAATCCAGAATATGGTAGAAGATGTGCTATAGTTTCACAGCCTCCTAGGATGCCAGAAAATTCCTCATCCCTGTGTAAAATAGTTCATGGAGGTTTTCTCTATTATGCAATCTCTTTTTCCCAGTGTAAATAATGTCTCAAGATTTTACAAAACATAACTCTTTCATCACATTCTTAATGCAGTAAATAACAACTGAGTGCAAACTGACCACAAAGCTTGTTTTACAGTTATATTGTATCTTTTTTTAATGGACTCTGGCTTTTTTGGATTCGATTATATCTAGTATTTCTAGCAAAATACCATGAACTATAGACAACTCAAGCATACTTGGGTAATTCACCCCTTATATATTTCTTTTACCTATTGCCATCACAATCTTATGACAATATATGTTAGAAGAAGAATTCTAACATATGAAATATAAATAAGAAAAACGCATGGGACTGCAGATTATTTTCCACAACCACAGCTGTTAATAATATATATATTTTTAAATTTTATGTATACTTTCAACAATTCTTTGCTATTCAATATAACTGATGCTACATTGGTTTAGTATAACCAATTGGCAATGTTTGCTGACTAGGCAAACACAATAAGCTCTAACAAATTAAATTTTCCAATTCAAGCTGGACTTCATTAAGCATAAGCATTTCCTGAGTATTCAGTTGTAGAAAATTAAGGGAGGCAGTCCATTCATGCTGAAATATAGTAATTTGACTCAATGGATAATTCAGTAATTAAAAATAAACCAAAAAATGTAATAAAGGAAATGAAAGTATTGTTGCTATCTAAGTAAACTAATTAACAGTAATAAAATATTTTATGATGAAGCTAATGTTTAAAATATTTAATCTTCACTGGTAAAATTAAATAATACATATTTATTCTCATTATAAAATTATTTACAATATATAAAATGAGACAATAAAAAAACAAGCAATATAATTCAATTAATAAACAATAATTAATATTCTGTGCATGTCAATCCATGGTTTTGGTAAATTTTATATTATTGTGATCATACTGATATATTCTTCATTCAAATCCATTTCTTTTTCTTTTCAGGGTCTTGACTCATTTCTACATTTTACACACATACGGAAATACATGGAAAGCTACCACATCTCAGAATTCATTCTTTTGGAGCTTTCTTATGACCAGGACATATGAATAATTTGCTTTGTGCTCTTCTTATTTAGTTATGTTTCCATCTTGGTAGGAAACCTTGTGATCCTTGTCTCTATTAGCTGCAGCTCCCTCTTTAATCAACCCTTGTACTATTTCCTGAGTCATTTATCCTATATGGACATCAGCTATACCTCTAGTGTTACACCCAAACTTATCAGTGACTTGTTAGTGGGGACAAAAAACATCTACTATGGAAACTGCATATTGCAGGTCTTAACCAGGCACTTCTTTGGAAGTATTGAGATGTTCATTATTGCTGCCAAGGCCTTCAATTGCTACATTGCCATCTGCAAACCTCTGCACTATATGATTATCAGGAAAAGGACAAGATGTAATCTTCTAATCCTAGCTGCTTGGGCTGGTGGAGATCTCCATTCTTTTCCTCAATTGTATCTGGTACTCTAGTTACCCTTTTTGTAGTCTTAATGAAAATGATCACTGTTTCTGTGATATCTTCCCATTGCTAAAAGTTGTCTCTACTGATACCTACATCACAGGTGTCCTTGTGGTGGCAGATTCAGGTATGGTTGCCTTAGTAACGTTTGTTGTCTTATTTGTTGCTTATATCATTATATTATTTACTTTAAGAAATCATTCAGCTGAGGGGAGACACAAAGTCCTCTCTACCTGTGGGTCTCATATTACTGTTAGTCTTATTTTTTGGTCCTTCAATCTTTGTCTACCTTAGACCACCAGCCACTTTCCCTGAGGATAAAATATCTTCGCTGTGTTTTATTCATTATAGCCCCTATGTTGAATCCCCTAATATATTCTTTGAGAAATACAGAGATGAAAAATGTTATGAGAAAATTTTGTTGTCAAATGTTATTTTCAAAGGAAGTATGCAATTAATGTGTAACTGAAAAGGTAGATATTACATTATAGATTAATATTTGCATTGCATTCATATACACTATGGGTGAGGGCAATAAGATTTACAGTTTTATTAATCAATTACTAATTTTACCATGCAAAAAGCTTTTGCATGCATAATTTGTTTTGTGGGGTATTGAGTGGAGTAGGTAGTATTATCTGAAAAAACCCTTGGCCAAAAGTATGAAGGAAATGCTTTCTTAATCAGTGAATTTTTATGAAAAAAATTACAGTTTTATTTTAAAAATCAAGTCTGTCTGTAAGACATAGTAACAAACATTGTGTGGTATGGAGAAGTTAAATTCTGTAATTTAAGTAGTCATTTTAATTTTGATAAATATTTACCTTTATATCCTTTAATGGCTCTCAAAATCAATTGTGTAATATAAAAACTGGAATAGTAGGCTCTTATTTAACATGGTTTCTGTGGGTCAAGTCTTCTGACTTTCGGTTAAAAAATAATTATTAATGAAGACAGACAAAAATCCAATAATGCAGAAGGCTGAATAAACAGTTCCTGGTATTTAACCTTATTGACCAAGTTGAAAATCATTTCTGGTAAACCTTAAGGAAATGATTTATATAATGCAAGTTTTGAATACGTCTTACCTTGTTAAAATTTGTAGCCCAATGGCTAGTCATTGGATTTGGAACCAAAGTCCTTTCATAGTGATAAGAGAAAAAAATCAGCAAAACAGAAAAATTAACTTAGTAAAAATACAAATATATCTACACATACATAAGCAAAAATTCTGTAACAATAGATATAGCATCACTAGTAACTATTAACAAGAGACTTCTGAGAAAGATTTCCTAGAGTAGAACATAATTTGTTAAAATGACTCTTAAGAAGCAAAGCACATATCATAAAGGAGAAGGGCCTATTAACAGGATTATCTGAAAAGGAAAATAATGAAAATACAGAAAGTTTCAGATCACGTACATAAATTAAAACAAGTTGCAATCATTCTGGGGGCACTGTACAAAAATGATAATGATCAGAAAAATAATGAGACTGATAAAACTAAGTAGAGCTCTCAGAGTAGAATGGAAATGGCCAAATTATTATTTTGTCAAGGTAATAATGAAGGAAACAAATTACTGCCAAATCTAACTTTTCTTTGGAAAATCCATAACAAGACATTATGGCAAAGTCTGAAGATTTGAGAGGAAATTTTAGAACATGAAACATTTTATGACCACACTATTTGTATTATATTGCTCACAAAAAAGAAAATTAAAACCTTCTTATTTAATAAGTTTATTGTGTAAGCAACTTGTGCTTTTTTCAAAAATTATATTTTCAAACAAATATTCAAACATAACATCTCTTTCTTTAACTGTGTACACTGTTCTCACTTATGGGGGACATTCCCTGTATGATTAACAATTAACCATTAATAATGGAATTAGTGCGGTCTGAAAGGCCAGAACCTTTAACATATATCCCCAAGTGTAAATCAGTGAGGGAATGAAATCCTGCAAACTATCAGCCTCTTAAGATATCTTTTTTGTTATTTATTTTTTAAATGCACTATTCTCCCAATTACTACTGAGCCTCAGTTATATTATGAAGCACATAAACCAATCTCACTCTGTGCCTTGGTTCCCATTTCTTTAGACTGTCTTTCTGTCCAGGCAGTTATCATTTATCAGCAGAATGACTGCATTATTTACAAACAGCACTTCCCTAATTGCATTACTACTGCTCCACAGCCAGAGGGAGATCTGGGAAAAACCACAGGTGCAAAAAGGTTTGTCTTTAATGCCAGCATCTTCTCTTTTTCTCCTCTTAAGGTCTTTCACATATCTAAGTAATAACTTATGTCCATGGGAATCCTGGAGCTTCTGAGATATAAAGGAAAACCATTCTGTCTATTCCAAAGGAAATTAATTCAAGCTGTTTAAGTATTTATAATTCAGATGATTTGGTTTAATGTATTAATATTTCAAGGAATATTTGAATTTTTAAAAGTAAATAAAGTTGTCCATATGTAAGTGTGCCTGTGTATTTATCATGCTTATATCTCTGTAATTACAACATGGGTGTCTGTATAAGTCTTTTGCCTTAAATCAACTGTGCTCAGAGATCTGGATACTATCTGTGTTTTCAATTATTGAGGTATTTTAAATGCCTTAATAATGACCTTTTAAAACTATTCTGTCTCTGTATGCAGGTATATGTTTTCTGTAATTGTTGAATATATAATTTTATATATGTCTAAATATGCCAATATATGCTTTTTCTATTAATATTTTTTTATTTATAAATCAACTTTATTGACACATACTAATAAAGCATATATCCATTCAAGGTGTACAATCAGTGTTATTTGGTATAATCACATATTTGTGCATTCATCACTTTATTCATTTTTAAAGTATTTTCATTATTCCAGTAATAATAATAATAATAAAAAACAAAAACTAACCAAACAAACAAAACTCATTACCTCTCAATGTCTCTTTGCTTTCCCTGCTGTACATAGCTTCTATTCTGTTTCATTCTCTCAAGTTCATGTGAATTTAAATTTTGTAAAAACAGTCTTATATATGCAATATACATGATCTCAGACTTTCTCTTTAAACCACTGGCATATCCATACAAAAGTATTGCTAGGTACAAATATTAGGTTGTGCATTTAACTTTTCTATTCATTTCCAAAGTTTAACACATATCATTTTTACCAATTCTGCATAAGTTAACTCTCAGATTTCTATTCTCTAACCTCATTTTATTTTCTGGTGAACTATATTCAAGTTATTAAGTCCATGAGATTATACAATATATTTAGTTCATAATAGTGCAATCAGAGAGTATTTATCCTTTTATAAATAGGCAAAGACTTGAAAAGACAATTGTCCAAAGAAGAAATACAAATGGCTTTCTTCACTCAATATAATCTCCTCCGGGTTCATCCATGTTATCATATGATTCACAACTTCATTTCTTCTTACAACTGCATAATATTCTGTCATGTGTATACACCACAATTTGATTATCCATTCTTCAGTTGTTTCCAGCTTTTAGCAATTGTGAATAACACCACTAAGAACATTGGTGTGCCTATGTCTGTTCATGTCACCACTGTCAGGTTTTCTGGGTATATACCTAGTAATGGTATTGCTAGATTACATGGCAAATCTATATTCAAATTCCTTAGGAACTACCAAACAATGCTCAACAGTGGCTGAACCATTCTATATCCCCACTAAAAGTGAATAAACATTCCTATCTCTCCACTTCCACTCCAACATTTACAATTTTCTGACTTCTTAGTAGTGGCCAGTCTAATAGGTGTGAAATGATATCTCATTTTGTAGTTTTATTTGCATCTCCATAATTGCTAGTGATGTTGAACATTTTTTCATGTGTTTCTTTGCCATTTGTATTTCTTCTTTGGACAATTGTATTTTCAAGTCTTTGCCTATTTATTAATCAGCTAGTGTGACTTTTTATTGTTGAATTGTATGATTTTTTAAATATATAATGGATATTAAACCTTTATTTGATATGTGATTGCCAAATATTTTTCCCAATTTGTTGGCTGTCTTTTTAACCTTTTGACAAAGTCCCTTGAGTGCAAAAGTGTTTAATTTTGAGGAGGTCTCATTTATCTTTTTCTTTTGTTGCTCATGCTTTGGGTGTAAGTTTTAAGAAACTACCTCCTAACACAAGATCTTGAAGATATTTTCCAACATTTTCTTCTAGGAGTTTTATGTTTGCCACTTTTATACTCAGGCCCTCGATCCATTTTTAGTTAATTTTTGTATAAGGTATGAGATAGGGGTCCTCTTTCTTTCTTTTGTATATGGATATCCAGTTCTCCCAGCACCTTTTGTTGAATAGATTGGTTTGGTCCACCTGGAAGGGCTTGTCAAAAATCACTTTCCTGTAGATGTGAGGGTTTATTTCTGAGTTCTCAATTTGGTTCCATTGGCCAATATACTATCTTTATGTCAGTAACATACTCATTTTACCTCCAAGGCTAAGTAATATGCTTTAAGTTCAGGAAGTGTGAGTCCTCCAAATTGGTTCTTCTTTTTAAAGATATTTTTTACTCTTTTGGAGCCTTTACCCTTCCAAATAAATTTGATTATTGCCTCTTCCATTTCTGCAGAATAAGCTGTTGGGATTTTTTGGGGTATTGGGTTGAATCTGTAAATCAGTTTGGGTAGAATTGACATCTTTACAATATTTAGTCTTCCAATCCATAAACACATAATGGCTTTCCATTTATTTAAGTCTTCTTTGTTTTCTTTTTGCAAGTTTTTGTAGTTTTCTGAATACAGGTCCTTTATGTCCTTAGTCAAGTTTATTTTTAAATATTTGATTTTTAGTCGCTATTATGAATGGAATTTTTTTTCAGATTTCCTACTCAGATTTCACATCAGTAGTGTTTAGAAACACTACTGATTTTTGAGTATTAATCTTGTACCCTGCCACTTTGCTGAATTCATCTATAAATTCTAGTAAATTTCTTGTGGATTTTTTAGGGTTTTCTAGATATAGAATCATATCATCACTAAATAGTGAAAGTTTTACTTCTTCCTTTCCTTTTTGGATGCCTTTTATTTCTTTAACCTGATTGCTCTAACTGGAACTCCTAGCACAATATTGAATAATAATGGTAAAAGTAGGCATTCTTGTCTTGTTTCTGATCTCAGGGGGAAAGTTTCCAGTCTTTCATCATTGAATACAATGCTAGCTGTAGGTTTTTCAAAAATCTTTCAAGCTCTTTGCATGCCACAATGGAATTATATTCATTTTCATCAATTGCAGTTATTAAAATTTTCTTATGATTTATTTCATAAAATTAGATCTTTTACAGTGTATAATTTTAATTTACAAGTGTTTATATTAAATCTGTATAAATCTTTTGCCTTAAATCCACTGTACCCAGAGATCTGGAAACTGTCTGTGTTTTAAATTATTGAGGCATTTTAAATGCCCTTCATAATGACATTTTTTAAATATTCTGTGTCTGCATGCAGGTATATGTTTTCCTAATTGTTGTATGTATAATTTTTATATTCATAAATATGCCAATAGATGCTCTTTAGCATTTTTTCCATGCTGAGTTATTGCCTGCTTTATTTAGCAATAACTTATAAAGGAATATTTAATTCTTCCACTGCGAATTTATATGTTTTTTCATGTAGCTTTATTCAGTGTTATACATACATACATATATATAAAACAATGATAATAAATTTTTCTATCAGGCAGGATTTTACAACAAGAGAGGTCATAGTCAAATTCTATAAAAGATTATAATAAGAAATTAATTTCAATAGCTGTGGAAAGATGTAAAAAAAAACCTACAAGGAATGTGCAGTGCCTTGGGTCTAGTAAAAGTACAAATCTGATATCTGTTAGGTAGAATATATTAATAGAAGGTTCCCTGGTGGAAAATGGGTGATGTGACAAGAAATAATATATTAAAATGAAATAATAACATAATATAGGACTTTGTGTGGACCATAAGAATTATTTGCTCTAAATTAAGCGTTAAATTAACTCAACTGTATTACCTTTAGTTTATACTCATACTCTTCCTATGCCCATACAAGTTAAAAAAACAAATGGAGCAATATAAACAAAAGAAGAAAAAAAAAAAAGATTATGCATTATTTTCCTAATGATAACCACTACCTTTTATTAGCTGATAACAAGTAACACAAAATTTTATCTTGTAGCACAAAACAATGTACATGGTTTTGAGGGTTCAAATGAGTGTAATTACATACTTGGAAACTTCTCCCATAGCTCCATAATAAATTCCACAATTTTATATAGATTAAGAAAACCTTGATATTCTTCTGATACTCATCACATTGATCAAATTGGCTGACAAAGAAATATTCAACATATATTATGTATTTTACAATGAAAAATTTCAGCATATAGTCTTTGAAGACCTTCTTCTGGTATATTGGTGTGATGGAAAAATAATTTTCATATTATATCATCAGTGCTATTGCCTAAGTGATCCTGAAACAGTGCTATCATAACCATGGAGAGCTAAATAAAAGAAGAAAAAGGCTTAAAATCTGTATGTCAGTTACAAAAGCATGGTCTTTATTTCTGCAGATTTAACTACACATGCATTGGCTGCTGTACAGCACCCATGGAAGTTTTACCTCAGG
>JAQZBX010088333.1:0-12763 GCA_029593785.1 Cabassous unicinctus | reverse complement strand
GAAAATATTGTGACAGCAAATAAAAGAAATTAACTAGTTAATGATGGTAAAAGCAAAATAATGGACATCTGATTACCTCAGGATTCTAATCATTACAGAAGTATTTGGTAAAAAGCATTCATAACATGTCTTTAAGTTTGTATTTACTTCCAGTAATTTAGTTACATATAGGGCAATTAGTATCCCTGGATGGGATATTTTACTTAACTACTCCTGTAGTTTTATGGTCCCTGGGCCAGGGATTTAAAATACTGGGCATTGAGGAGGAGAGGAGAAAGTGCCCTCAAGGTCTTCCGCTCCCTCCAATAAGGAGATCTCAGCTGAGGCACCTGAGGAAGTCCTGGGTTTTGGGCCCCTGATCAGAGGCTCCTAATGGAGGCACCTGAATTGAAATTCAGAAATATTCAGGAGCAAGACTGGCCAGGGAACCTGAGTCCTTGACTGCAACCCCTTTCAGAGCCTGCAACACACTGGCTGGGCACCACATCTGGTGAGGTGAGGGCAGCTTCGCTTTGTGGACTGTCAGGTAAAACATTTGTAATTGCCTAATGGTTAGGCCTGAACAAAACACTCAGGTTTTAACCAGGAACTGGACTCCTAAGAGATATAAAAAATTGATGAAATTAGAATGAATATATTTCAGGAATCAGGGACAAATATAATTCAAGTTTGTTCTTACATTAACCTCAAAGAAATTAATAAATATTAATGGGAATGTGATGACTGTGTTGAATAAAATTTAGCACTAAATTCAATCCACATTTAACAGGGGATTGGGAAAGGAAGAATATATTATACTCCAAATCACACTTATAGTTAAACCTATAATTTAAAAAAGAGTCCAAATGCAATCACTTCAGAACCCTAATGATTTACCATGTGTATTAGTCAGGGTTCTCTTGGGAAATGGAATCAACAGGAGATATCTGTCAATAATATGAGATTTTAAAAGAGTCTCTCACGTGACCGTGGGGATGTACAAGTCCAGGTTCCACAGGCAGGCTGCAAACCAGTGGCTCCGATGAAAGTCCGGTGAAAGGTCATTGATGAGTTTCTGGGAGAAGTTGCCTGTCCAACGACTAGCTGGGAAATTCTCTCTGAATGTTGAAATCACTTCCCCTTTTAAGTCATTCAACTGATTGGATAAAAGCACCACCCATTGATGATGTAATCTCCCTGATTGATGCAGATGTAATCAGCCATCAATCACTAGCATTCACTAGTGATTGAAGTCCATAAATGCTCTTGTATTACAATTAGCCCAGTGCTTGCTGGAACGAACACCTGGACACAATTATCTGGCCGAGTTGACACATTAGCCTAACCATTACACCATCTTTATCTCTTTTTTCATAACTGTTTCTAACATCATGCAGGTAATCGCTATCTTGATTGGAAATGCAGGGTCAGAGTATGTGTACCTGAAATTTAATAAAGCCAAGTTTAGACCATTATTCAAAATATCAGATGCCCTTCAATAATGCCCCTTTCTATAGAGCCCTGGGGAAGCTGGGGGAAGTCAGGGGTGATGGATTCCCCCAGTTTCTTGGCTATGTTACATAAAAGAATATAAGAACATGCCATAGGGTAGAACAGTAAAATGAGTTTATTGAGAAATGGGAGAAAAGAACATAAAGTGGAGAAACGTACAGAATTACATGCCCCTAAATGTAGGTATGAGCTCCTCTAGGCCGAGAGAGAAAGCTTTTTGCCTTATGGAGCTCTGCTTATTAAGCCATTATTCACTCCCCCCAGCCCCAGCTGTTTGCTGTTTGACGTTCTGATTGTTTATTCCACCTGTCAGTTCTCAGGTCGCCTAAGGTGAAGCCTTTTGAAGGCATCCAGGGCTTCCCCTTGACCAAATGGGACCTCGTGGCAGGGGCCCAGGCAGGGTTTCACAGCCACATTCTCTGCCAGGTGTCAGCTGTGGCCCATCTTCCTTTTCCCTAAACTATCCTGCCTCACTTGTAGGAAGGAATTATTGTGTCCCAATTCATTACTCACAGAATGGGACAAAAGATGTTCTTTGCCAATGAAATATGAGCAAAAACAAGGAATGTGGATTTCAGAGCTAACTTATGTGTATGTCTTTACTATATCTTTCCATTCATTAGGCAAAAAGAACCAGTCATGTTCCAAATACAAGCTGTTCCAGGTGTCTGGACAATGAAGGTGGATGGTGTGGCGTAAAGTCAGAGCCAACACACATGGAGCATGTGTAATAAGTAGAAAATAATTTTTCTTGTTCTTAGCATCAAGAATTAAATGTTATTGGTCACTGCAAACTAACATGGTCATAGCTGACTGAAACAGTATCAAACAATATTCCACTGCTTCTATACATTTATACACACATCAATAATATATATGTAGATCCTTTGTTCCACCTATTCACTAACCATTGGTGTTTCCAGCTTATTTTTTGCAACCCACTGATATTTTTAACTTAATCTAGATATAGGTACTTTATTTACAAATATTTAGATTAATACCATTTTTTAAAAGATTTAATTATTTATTCCCCACCCACCCACATTGTTTGTGCTTGATGTCTGTGCTTGGTGTCTGGTCTGCACGTCTTCTCTTAATAGGCACAGGGAACCAAACCCAGGACTTTCCATGTGGGAGGGAGGTGCCCAATCACTTGAATCACATGCACTCCCTGCTTGTTGTCTCTCATTGTGTCTCCCTGTTGTGTCATCTCGCTTGTCAGCTCACTGGGCCAGCCCTTTGTGTCAACTTGTTGACTTGCTCATCTTCCATAGGAGGTACCAGCAACTGAACCCAGGACCTCCCATGTGGGAGGTGGGCACCCAACTACTTGAGCCACATACATTCCCCCTAGATTAATAGCATTTTGTTACATCAAATGAAGAGTACAACAATCTGAATAAATCCTTCTGCCACAAAAACAATAAGACCCACTGTAACTAACTTTGGGAATCAGGATATTGCACCTAAATAAGAAGCCATGGTTTTGAGTTTGTGATTGCAACCTTATTTCCCAATGAGTGGGTGGTTTGTTTTATTTTTGTAAATATATACAACTTCCAGCAGGCCATGGTTTCTGGGCAAGTCCCTTGTGATGCAACAGTGTAAGCAGAGTGGATCACTAGCAGTCTTTAACAGAATATAACAATTTACTTCAGGAATCTTGTTTTATAAAAAACTAAACCAAGACAAAAATAAAGATGAGCCCACAAATGTACCAAATCCTATTTTCTTCACTTTCCAGTTGTGGCTTTTATTCAGTATAACAATAAAACCCAGAAAGATGTGCTTTTACTTTCATGTCTTTGTTTTGCAACCTACTGAATTTGTGGCAGTACCTCATTGTGGTTATGGATTTTTATTTTCCTTCAGTATGAATGGTACAGAACTTATTATCACGTGGAAATGAGATAAAGATGTAAAAAATTTATACTGAATATCTGTAACCTGTCACTTTGGGATACATGGTAGAATGAGGATTTGCTATACAATTTTTAAACATTTATTAATCCCTCCTTCTTTCCATCTATTCATCCATCATTGTTTCTTTCTGTATTTTTCAAAAATTTTTCTTTACATTTAGTATTAAGTAGCAAACATCATTATTTTTCACTCCTAAACACATCAGAGTATTTATCATTAATTGAAGGTAATTATTTGAGTATGTTTCTTATTGTTTTAGGCAAATTCTACAACCAAATGCATGCATCTTGAATTCTTATGTTTCATTTAACTTGAAAAAAAAATCACCACTATAACCCAAACCCCTATCAAATGAAGCATTTTTACCAACATTCCAGTGAGTTTCCTTTCTCCTTCCTAGTTAATCCTCAAAAAATTCTCCAATACCCAGGGGCACTACTAGTCCATGATTTATTTATTTTATACTTTTTTAATTTTTCCTGCCATAAAACTTTACATAAATTACATCATGCTATAGTCACTCTGGTGCAAGGTGTTTTTGGAAAACTCAAAATAATATTTTTGAAATACATCCATAGTGATGGGCTTGCTAGTTGTCCATTACTTTAAAAAATTTTGTTCTATTCTGTAGCATAAATAAATCACACATTATTTTTTCAGGTTTTCTTAGATACACACCTGCACCATTTCCACATTTTAGTGAGTATGAGCCAAGCAATTATAAAAATTCTTGTACAATTTTCTTTTGAATGTATTCATCTAGTAATCTTGAGTACATAATGAAGATTTGACTTATTGGTTTATCTTAATGTGGCAGTTTGGCATTGTTTTTGAATTCCAAAAATAGATATTGGATTATATTTATAAACTGGTCTGTTCCTCTAGGCAAATTAGATTGTATTGGTTCGGAGGTTTCACTTTTACTTGATTGAGTTTTGATTAGGGCTTTGATTGGGCCATGTCAGTGGGACATCAAGATCCTGCTCCTTTGGTGTGCAGGGATATACAGAGAAAACCACACAGCAGAGCAGAGAGTGGAGTTTTGAGTTTTGATGTTGGAATTTTAATTCTGGAGCCCTGGGAAGTAAATACACAGAGAAGCAGATGAGTGAGGAAAGAGAGAAGGTTCCATTAGACATGGCAGAGGCCCCAGGAAGAGAGACAAACCATTCACCTGATGTTATACAGCTGGCCTTGTGGAGAGAACAGAGCAGCTGAGCCCAGAGAGAAATAAGCCCCAGAGAAAGATGAGACTTATCCCAGCCTAAAGCTCATATTGCAAGAAGCTGAGACCCTGGAGTCTTAAGAGAAAGAGGAAGCCTGAGCCCTTGCAGACATGGGCAGACATCTTGCTCCAACACATGGCAACAGACTTTGGTGATGGAAGTAAATTATGCTTTATGGCCTGGTAACTGTAAGCTTCTACCCAAAATAAATACATTTTATAAAAGCCTACTGATTTCTGGTACTTTGCATCAGCACCCATTTGGCTGACTGAGGCACTTAATTTTATGAGAAACTTCTCAATTGTAGGATCTTGAATACTATCCAAATGCATGAGATATTATGTTGAGCAATAGCATGACAATCACTTGGTGTTAGTGTGATTATTAATTTCATAAATGCTGGAGTTATATATTAGCATACCATAATGGCTTCATTAGCATTTCCCTTGAAAATATACCAAGACGGAACATATACTGAACCATTTAACAAGTATCCATCATTTTAAAATAATTAATTTTTCCTAATATGTTCTCTGACCACAATGGAATTAAATTAGACATCAACAACAAAATATTTGAAAATTTAATAACATAAATTTACTAGTTTTGTGAGTCAAAAATAAATATGAAGGAAAATTTGAAATATATGTATATGTTTTCATGGAAAGATAGTAAAATAAAATAAATCCAAAGAGGTGAATTAAGATAAGGCAGTCGCTAGAGAGAAGCTTACATCTGTTTGTGCTTATTCTTATAAAGGAGAATGTCTAAAAGCAATGGGCTATAATTACCTCTCATAAATGCAGGAAGAGAAAAACAAAGTCAACCTCCATTAAGTATAAAAATAAAGATAATAATAAAAAATAAAAATTAAATAGAGCCCAAATCAATGTTATATAAAGGAGAGAAAATAAAGAAAAAATGAAAAAAGCAAAAAACTTCATTTGAAATGATCAACCAAGTTGATTAACTCCTTCCTTGATCTATCAAGAATAAAATAGAATGGAACAAATTACAAATGTCACTAATTAAATATGGGTTATTACTAAAAGACAGACTACAGAAAAATAGACTTACCTGCTTGGCAGGTCTTTTCTAGAAAAGGAATGATATAGAAACAATTGACAAAAATATTTGCTAATGATAAAATTTAAATATCAAAGGAACTTAGAATTTTAGAGAACTTGTGTCCTCCACATGAGCATGCAAGTTTCCCCAAACTTACAGAATTTAATAAGATTGATGTTGATATTGAAGGGAAACCCTGTGCTTTCTCTGGATCCTTGCCCAGTGCAAAGAATTAAAGTCCACAAGAACACTTGATCACACATGGGAAAAAGTGTATTAAGCCAGTAGAGGCCAGAAGAGCAAGACTCAAATCTGCCTCCCTGAAGAAAAGAGGCAATGGTCTTTGCTAGAATTAGACAAAGAGAGGTGGGGACAGGGGTGCTATTGGCTGAGTCCACCTACACACTGGGGTCTACAAAGTGGGCATCAGATGAAGGGGGAAGGGGTGAGCTCATAGCAACTGTTTTTGTCCACCTTGTCTGTGCTCCTTAAAGTGCCCTTGGCTTCTCCATCCAGTGTATGTTTTATTAGAGGGAGAAGAAAAACAGGAGCTTGTTAGGGAGTGAGAAACAGGAAATTGCTATGGAGTGGAAAACAGGAACTACTTTGTGATAAAGACACTTTTCATGAATAAGTAATGATGTACGGCCCCAGGCAAGAAATTACAGAAGTGAGATTATATAGTTAAAACTAAAATATCATTTGTTAGCTCAACCTAAAAATTAAAGCTCTGGTTTAACATATATCATATGACTTTATTTGGTCTCTTTCAATTTTAATAAATGTGAATTACTTTGATAAAATATAATGAAATCCGTGTTATTTGAAATATTGGCATCACTCTGTGAACCAATATTTTCCAGTTGAAACTTCATGATGTTATGAAATCAGGCAAGAGTATAAGATACTCTCAAAATGCCTCAATAGATCAATGAATTTAAATCTTACAGAGTATGAAAAGTTGTTAATATGATGTCAGATTAAAAATTACAAGCCTTCTTTAAGAAACTACCATTTGTTGACTTTTGGTGTAGCATCAGTAGAATATGACAATTTTCTAAAAGTGTTATGAAGATACTCTTTTCATTTCATAACTATATATTCACATGAGACTGTATTTTCTTCATATTTTTCAACCAAGAAACTATTGCAACAGTTTAAATGAAAAAAAGCCAATATGAGAATACAGTTCAGTTCTATTAATTCAGAAATTAAAGAGGGTGTCAAAATGTGAAGGGGGATTTCTGTTTCTATAGATTTGACTTCTAATCACTATTTACCAAACTTCAGCCTGGTTTTTATGACTCTGGTGGTAAACTGTAGAGGTACACAGAGACATCTAATTTTGAGCCTTCAATTCCAAGATTTTCCATAGAATTTCTTAGCCTGTCATAAATTACACTTCTTTCCAGATTGCCAGTCATTAATAAAAAATAAATAAAAATAAAAAAAAACAATGACAATTGCCTTGTTCCCTAAATTCTTCTTAGAGGTAATAATTTACATTCTGAAGGGATCCTAACTTTAGTGATTACATCCTATGTGCAAAGATGTATTTAAAACACATTTGGTGAGTGAGTGCTACTCTGTGCCACAACCACTTTTTATTTTTCCTTTTAAAATCAATTATAGAGTATTTCATTTTCTTAAATTTAGTAGCTGGTTAAAATTGATTTTGATTTTTTTCAGTAATTTTTAATCTGCATATGATTTTCCTTAATGCCATAATATTAGTAATCAATTGTTAGAAAATTTATTTTTTTAGGGTTAACAAGATTGTATGGATTTTCTATATAACAATGACATTTATATTCCAATATAAAGTTGAAAATATATTGACTCACCTGTGAATTGGGAAACATTAATGAATAATTAGTTTAACAAAAAATTATTTACTAATTTTATTTCAAAGAAACACCACTACAAATTTAATTTATCTCAAGGGTATAGAGAAGAAATTTTTGCCAACTAGGAGTAGACAGAAAGCTTGTTCTCTTGAGACTGAGATTGACAGTTAACCAGGTCTCATAGAAGTTATGACCCATTAGTGTCCTTCCAAAAGAAAAAACATGTATATAAAGAATCCAGAAGCAGAATGGTTGTTAAAAGTATGTCTACCTGATAAGAGAGTCCATGAATTTTATTCAGTGAAGGAAGAGGCAGGATCATGGATGTTATCAATCTTTTACATACTTCAAAGATATATTCAAGTTATAGAAGATACACTTCTCTGAGTTTTCAGGTATATTTGTATGTTATAGTCAATTTATTTCTTTGATATTACCAGTGAATAATTCTCTGACACAACACTCTTATGCCTCTAGATCATTTGCACACTTAATTATTTCTTCCCCATATGACACATTTTTTTTGCTCATAAGGTAGACTTGATTTTCCTGATTCAATTGTTAACTTTACATTTTTTAAAATATGGTACCTGAAGATCTGTCTGTGAATACACAGTTTGACTGAAAATATTGGAAATATATTGTTACCAAGATTCCCTTGATATTGAAATAGTGGAATCAACAAATATGAGATGTTTCTTGAACCAGATTTAAAAGGAGAGCTAAGAAATTTACAGGCAAAAAAAGAGTTATGATGGCATTTCATGGAAATCTATGAAAGTAAATAAAATCAATATTAAAACATCAATGGAAATGTAAAGATTTCCAGTGTAGTTTTTAAAATGAGCATTTTCTGATATTTACTGGATATTATGAAGCAGCCATGCTCTATGTTGATCATTTTAATATATTACTATATATCATCCTTTTGAGAATAGACAAGGAATTAGTTATCCCATTCATTATGCTATTGTTCAAATTTTAAAATTGTGAAGTAAATGCTTCCGAAAGATCCCTGAGGTAATACGGCATAAAGGAAAAACCCTGAACTCTCTGTGTGGCCATAACTATTCATGGTGCATTTTGAAGGATAAGACTGTGGTAAATTCAGCATTATTAAACTTGAGAATTTCTATAGACTGAGAAGAAAGATGCAATGTGAAGAGATGGAAGAAAGGAATGAGACTTTAATGATCAAGGGCTAATGCATGATTCTGATAAAGCAAATATTTTTTTAAAAAAAACAATATGTATGTCTGGGTTAATTCAGTAACATGCACCATAGGTCATTTGTATTCAACTTAACCACCGACTAAGGTTTTCATAGTTAATAAGTTATCTGCTTAAACTAATTTCTTTATTTTAGAGATTGAGAATATTAGAAGAAATCACCTATAATAGAAAGGATATTATAGAAAACAATTTGCACAAAATATTTTGCAATAAACTATAATAGAAATTCATCTGGATAAAACCAATGTAAGCAACACAAAATTTTTATTACTATATATAAAAATGGTCACAAGAATTGAAAAATATATTTGTAAAGACAAGGAATTTTATATAAAGAAAATATTAATAAAATACAAATTCTAAACAAGTATAATTAAAATTCTTAATTCTAGGTTTCTGACAAATGAAAATTAATAGTACTTAAATTCTACTTCAACATAACTAGTTTTAGCAATAAAATATAATGTTGAAATACGATTTCTTTACACTTTGAACTGCTTCAAGACAAGCACAATTTAATACATTATAGTTAGCATAATTATTTATGAATGAGGAGATTTCTGCAACCTAGAAAAGCATAGAGGAAAGAGACTTGGCCAGAATGTGAACCCATCACTAAATACTGGAATTCATGCTAGATGGTGAAAGGATGCTGTGGGTAGGAGTATTGTCACCTTGAATGATTTTCTTAGATTCTGTGTGCAGGAGAGAAAGTTAACTAGAGTGAAAAGAAGGAAACTCAAGATACATACTCCCATCTAAATCAAATATAATTTTATGGACAATGTCACAAAGGAGGAATGAAAGAATTCATTTACAGTTCCTATAAAGCATCTAAAATTAAACAATGTCGAAGAATAATCATTTGTCTCATTTGGAATAAAATCCCATCTGATCCTCAGAACTATTCATTAACTTTGTTACAGCAACAATTTCGATGTCATATTGTCATAGATGGGGAGATAAAGACATCCTTGTTTGCTGGTACATGAAGAGACTGTGTAATAGCTGCATAGTGGTAGAATCCTCTGGTTTATATATAAACTTTCTCACAGGTCATGTCTGCTTTAATATTTGATATGTAGAAAATAATATCAACACTACATGTGTTCAGGCTTGGTTTTAGGAATATTTTAAGAAATACTGTAAATGGGGCTCAATGATTGAAAGGTTGTTCAAATTTAAATCTTATAGGAAATATTTATATTTGCTTAGATTCTCCTATATCATGAGTTCTACCCTAGCAGAGTTGGGGTAGAAAACAAAAAAAGGAAATTTTTGCATTTATTGATTTTTAAAGACTGCCATTTCTTGATTTCCAGTATCCTGATTTCTAGGTTAGAAGCCTTACCTTGATGCCAGTGTTTGCTTATTAATTGCTGATATTGTGGATTGGCTTCATTTTGCTCTTTAATGTTACCTTATAATTTTATACTCTGACTCCCAGGTTGACTGCAGCATATAAAGTGCACATGAGCAACCTCACCATCTTCACAGAATTCATCCTCATGGATATCTCGAGCTCCCGGGAGCTACAAATTGTGCAAGGTCTGCTACTTTTAGTGATTTATCTGGGAGCATTGACTGAGAATCTTCTAACTATTACTGTCATAGTGACTGACCCTCATCTACACTCTCAAATGTATTTCTTTATAGGAAATTTATCCCTTATAGATCTTTGCTGCATTTCAGTTACTGTCCCCAAATGCATTCTGAATTCTCTGACAGGCAGTAAATTTATTTCTCTCCCAGCATGTGCTGCTCAGATTTTCCTGTTTATCTTCTTTGGATCCACAGAGTTGGCCTTCCTTGTGGTCATGTCCTATGATCGCTATGTTGCCATTTGCCACCCTCTGCACTATGGACTCATCATCACCCCACGTCTGTGCACGCAGGCAGCTGGTGGCTCCTGGGCAAGTGGTTTGGTCAATTCTGCCATCCACACAGGCACGATGTTCAGGCTTCCCTTCACAGGGTCGAATGTGATCTATCAATATTTCTGTGACATACCTCAAATTTTGAGGATCTCATCTTCAGATGTTCAGTTTTCTGAATTTGCTGTCCTAGCTATAAGCATAGGTCTGGGCTTATTATGTTCTGCCTTATTATTTATGTCATATAGTAATATATTTTCAATGGTGCTTAGGATGCATTCTGTGGAAGCCCGTAATAAGGCCTTATCCACTTGCACTCCACAGTTGACAATTCTACTTATATTTACAATTTCTGTAATTATTGCTGCCTTAGGTCCCACTGCAGATAAAGCATCTCTTAGCAATCTGCTGACAGGCATGTTATACACAATGCTTCCCCCAGTTATAAACCCCCTCATCTATGGTCTGCGGAACAGAGAGATTAACACAGCTATAAGAAGAAAGTTCCACAGACATTTTGAGTTCCCAAGAACTCAAAGGGCTTTCTTTGGTTAAAAAAAATCTTAAAAAATACAATTTCAAGGAAGTTTAATTTATATTTATATATGTTTTTAAATATTCCCTTAGTACTGGATACTACCACCCTGGAAGAAAATATTGAGTCTTTTCATTCTTTGTAAGTTGCTCTCTTTGATTCACTCATATGCATGTTTCTGTTCAAGGTAATGAAGTGATTAGAACTAAGAGACAACTATGGAGTTGAGGACTCGACACGGGTATAGCACAGAGACTTGTATTAATGTTGGAATACTTGAGACTTGTTTGCTTCATTCAAAGGGGGGCATGTAAAAACCCTGCCCTTTAACTCAAGACAATTTGCAAGTTTTAGGTGTTATTTATCTGTGTGAAAGATGTATGCTACTCTTGTTTCATTCAAGCTTCTGCATGAAGAAAAACAGGGTTGATTAGTTATAAAATGGAGTAGATATAGCAATAAATAGTATTGGATTTGCCTGTAGAAACCTGTCTTGCTAATACTATGTGATTCACTTTTCTCATAAGTAAGACAAAAGTTATACTCTCACGATTAAAAGAGTTTTATTTTTCTGATTCCTAAAGGTTTAGCCAGCATTCTGATAGCCTAAGAATATATTAGTCCCTTTATATCTAAGAATTTAGTTCTTTGATGGCTTCCTTTTTAACTCCAGGATCCTATGTAGAAAATGTGTGCTTTGTATAAACTTAAGCTCATTTATATTCAGCTGCAAGTTGTACAATTTACAAAGTCTCATTATGGCTCAGTATGGATTATTCAACATAGAAGCAAGAACTTGATGATGAACTCAGCCCTCCTTTCATCAAAAGTAATAATCCCAGGAAAAATCTGAATTTTGTTCATATTCATCCAATGTCTGAAATATGAATTTGTGTTTTCAATGTTTGGGAATCATAATATTTCTTCACAAAATTTAGTTGTTCCTACCTGAGTTTTCTTCCTAGCTATTTCCTGAGTTAAGGCATCACTGACTTATTTTATATTCAAGTAATAACCTTACAAATATTAGATATACCCTTTCTGAATCTTTGTATATGTGAATATGTCTTTAAATTTCATGTCTTATTTATCTTTATGTTTATATTCACATGTATAATTTCTGTCAAAGTTAATTACCTCCAGATATTTGACTATCTAGATCCATTGAATTCTATTTCTCAGCGGCTCCTTTTATTTTTTTAAAGATTTATTTATTTATTTATTTATTTATCCCCCCTTGCTGCTTGTGTTTGCTGTGTCCATTTGCTGTGTGTTTTTTCTGTGTCTGCTTATCTCCCTCTTGCTGTGAGGTTTTGCTGCATCAGCCCACTGCACCGCGCGGGCTGGCTTGCCCTCACAAGGAGGCCCGGGGAAGCGAACCCGGGGCCTCCCATATGGTAAACGGGAGCTCTATCGATTGAGCCACACCTGCTTCCCATCTCAGTGGCTCCTGATAAAAATCTAGTAGTCTTCAGATTCTACTTCTTTTATTTTCTTGATATTATATGTTATTTTGTTTTATTCATTTCTTGATATTCAATATTTCTATGTGTGTGTTTCAATTAA
>JAQZBX010088332.1:0-12755 GCA_029593785.1 Cabassous unicinctus | reverse complement strand
TGTGAGGTAGGGATCCAACTTCATTCTTTTGCATGTGGATATCCAGTTTTCCCAATACCATTTTTTGAAGAGACTAATCTCTCCCTGTTGAATATACTTAATATCTTTGTAAAAATCTTTTGGTGATAGATGTGTGGATTCATTTCCAAGATTGTTAATACTCTTCCATTAGTCTATATGTCTATTTTTATGGTAGTACATGTTTAAATACATTCATTTGTTGTATGTTTTGAAACAAGGAAATGTGAGATCTCTGACCATGTTTTTCTTTTTAAAGATTGGTTTTGCTATACTGAGCCCATTGCAATTCCATGAACTTGATGATCTGCTTTTCTATTTCTGCAATAAAGCTTGCTGGAATTTTTATAAGGTTTATTTTTTTTTAATCTGTACATTGCTTTGGGTAGTATTGACATCTTAACAATAGTAAGTCTTACAATCCATAAACGTGGGCTGTCTTGTTTAGTTCTTTCCTTTTCTTTAAGGAAGTTTTTTTTCAGTGTACCCTCCTAGGGGAAATTTATTCCTAGATATTTTATTTTTTTAAAGTTATTGTAAATGGAATTGTTTCCTTAATTTTCATTTCAAACTGTTCATTAATGTTGTATAGAAATATAACTTTTTGCATTTCTCTTGTACCCTTCAGCATAGTTAAATTCATTCACTAGTCCTAATAGTTTTCTTGTGGATTTGGGGGAATTTTCTACAAAAAGCATAATGTCATCTGTGAAGAGAGATAGTTTCACTTCTTTTTCTAATTAGATACCTCTTATTTCCTTTCCTTGTTTAATTGCTCTGGTTCAAACTTCCCTTACAATATAATTCCACTACAATAGTAGTGGTGAATGCATACATCCTTGTATTGTTTCTAATCTTAGGGAGAAAGCTTTTAGTCTTTCACCGTTGAGTATGACGTTAGCTAAGCATTTTTCAAACATGCCCTTTATCATGTTAAGGAAGTTTCTTCTATTCATACTTTTCTGAGTGTTCTTCTTTAACATGGAAGGTTGTTGGATTTTTTCTAATGCTTTGTCAGACTGTGGGAAATGTTCCAACAAAAATTCAGGGGCCTTCTGCCTCTCTGAAATTGGTAGGCATTCAGTGGTGTGGGCATGTTGAGATATCTCTTCTAAAGTGAAGAACAGATTTAAATAACACCTCCTGTGAACGCGCCGCGATGGGCAGCACGTGGTCGGTAGGTGGGCAGCAGGTGGGCAGTAGTTGGGCAGCTTCTGTCCGCCGCTCGAAGAAGCCGGTTTGGTGGGGTCAAGAGGTCGTGCGCCGCAGACGGTCCGCCGTGCCTCCCGGTCTGCGAGGGAGTCGTCCTGCGCCGCGGGTCTTTCGGACGAGGCCTCCGGGAGCCGAGCACCGAGCTGCTCTCCTTTCTGGATCAGGAACCCAGACGAAACCCCCGCTCTCGGAGGCGCTGGGTCTCTTTTGGCCCCTTTGGGCTGCCGTAGAGGGACTCACCTAAGTCCCTAGCAACCGTTAGCGCGGGCGTCTCAGTTTGCGTCTTCGGAGTCCCGCCCACTGGCACCAGTGGTTGGCTTGCGCAGCTTGTCAGTCGGCGCGCGTCGCTCTGCGATTGGCCTTGGCGACTGGAAGCCAGGCTCAGCTCCCGCCCCGCGGTGTGCAGCTGGCTTTGCTGCAGCGACCCTCGCTGGCCCCAGGTGAGCTGCCTGCGCTGCCCAGAGCATGCCCGCTCCGGGGTCTCTCGGGGCCGGCGGGCCTAGGCAGGGGGCCCGGGCGTCCAAGGTTCCGCTCTCGACCTGCGCCGCCGCCGCTGCGTGCTCCTCGCCCGCCGCCTCGGCGAGCGCCCCCGCGCGCCGCTGGCCTCCGCGTCCCAGGCTCCGGCCCGCTCTCCGGTCGGGTCTCGGGCGGCCGTGCTGCAGCCGTTTGCCTGCGCCGCGCCTCGACTCGGGTGGGGAGGTCTTGACCTGGGAGCCCTAGTCGGATGTGGCCGCCCAGGCGCGCTCTGCTCACCTTGCTTTCGTTTGGTGCATCTGTTTTATTCATTACTGCCTGTCCCGCCGCCGGAAGGTGAGCTCCCTGGACTTGGGAGCTCGTCTTGATCCCAGCACCCAGGACAGTGCTTGGCTCCGGGGGGGCTTCTTCAGCCACACTGTGGGATGAACGAAAGAGCCGCAGCACGCATGCCCGCTGCTTCCCGCCTTCCCCTCTGCGGTGGCCCCCACACACCTGCGCCTTCTCCTGTCTTTTTCTTTTTTTTTAGTTAGAGAAATTGTAGATTAACAGAAAAAGCATACAGAAAATGTTAGTAACACCTTGCATTGGTGTGGCAACCATTGTTACAATTGTTGAAACAATATTACAATTGTACTATTAATTATAGTTAATAGTTTTTATTAGGATTCACGGTGTTGCACAGTCTTGCGGGGTTGTTTTGTTTTTCTCCCTTAATTTTTATTCTAGTAACATATTTACCCTTTTTTTGGTGTGTGTGGGACCTCCTATATGGGAAGCTGGTGCCACATCGGCTCCCATATTCCACCCTTTTAACCACATTCAGATGTATAATTCAGTGCTGTTAATTACCTTCATAATGTATCACAACTTTTCCATCACCCTAGATAGAAACGCTGGACAATTTAAGCATTAACTCTCCATTCCCTACTCTACCCCAGCCCCTGATAACCTGAATTCTAGTTTCTGACTATGAATTTTTTTTTTTTTTAATTATTTTATATCAGCAAGATCATACACCATTTGTTTTTTGTATCAGGCTTATTTCACTCAACCTGATATCTTCAGGATTAATCCAGGTTTCTCTCATATTTTCTCTTCGTAAGTTTTTCTTTTCCTAAGGAATGGTGTTGCTGACCTGAATCCTGAGATGTTGTCTGGATGCCTCTTTTCCTTACTCTACAGTCTGATCAATCAGGAAATCCAGCAGTTCTGTGTCCATTTTTCTCCCCGGTTCCCTTCTCTCTCTGCCCTTGCCTTGTTGAGGACCTCCGCGGGCCTGTCTCCTTGTCTGCAGCCTTGCCCCCGCCTTTGCCCTTGGAGGGTTCTTTGTGAAATGCGCCTTCAGGCAGGGCATTCCCAAGTGCGAAGCTCTTTGAGGCAACTTCAGGGTAAGATCCCTGCTTCTGGCGCTCACGGTTCTCCATCTCCTCCCTGTGTCCTGACTCTTCCCCAAGGCACTGGGGGGTCATCGGTGGATGGCCTTTTCATCCACCTTGCTTGGCTCAGGCCTGCCAGTGGGCGCCTCCCCCAGGAAGCCTTTGCTGATCTTTCAGATCTGGGAGGTGTCCCTTCTGCTCCTGTGCATCATGGCAGCCATCCTTCTCTGTGTTCATTAGGGTGCTTTGATCCAGGAAACAGAAACACAGACTCGAGAAGGAGGAAAGTTTTGGCCCTAATACCTTGGAAGTCCACTAGGAAGGTGGGTCGTACTTAGGGTGCTTGATCCAGCAGCTCAGAATTTTCCATTTCCCATTCTCTGCCCTGCTGCTCACCATGTTGGCCTCATCCCACAGCTGGTTCTGTTTTGTTGTACAGCAATGGAGGGAGCAATTGGAGCCATGAGCTTCCTACCTTAGGTTCTAGTGGGAGAGAGAGAGTTGATTCCAGAAGTTCACCTAGAAGAGTAAGGAGGACTTTCCCAGAAGCTCCCTGCAAACCTGCCCATCTTTCTGTTTGGTCTGTGTTGAGGTCACATGTTCCTTCTGGATTCAGAACTAATAATAGGCATAGGTTTACTCTGAGGCACATTCTGGAGCTGACACAAAAACCTGTTCTAAAAACAAGGGCCTAGCCTGGCAGGCATTTCTGGTTAGCATTGGAGTCTAAATTGACCCTGTGAAAAATTCAGTGACCCCCTAAGGTGGTATGAAACTGGACCCATCTCTGAGAGGCCAGCTGTGGCTGGGACGGGGGTGGCACAGGGAGGCTATCCACAGGTGTCCCCGCAGCCTAGTCCCTGAGGAACAGGTGGTCTTATCCCACAGCTCCCCTCCCCATCAGTGTTACAGCTTTCCTCCAACACCACTGTAACATTGTCACTTTCAGTAATATAATTAAACACACACGTTTTGACTGATAATTTTGACAGTGTTTATCGACATCCTCCATGAAAGATAAAGAAAATCATACCCTTATCCTTCCTTCACTTTCCCTCCCATTTTTGTTATATTATTATCTTTACAAAGTAAAACTTAAGATTTACAATATATTCCGAAGGGTTATTTTATTACTTTTACACATAAAGCTTTGTAAGGTTTGCCATGTATTCTGAGGAGTTATGTGCTTGTTTTTTTACAAAGTAAAGCTTTGTAAGGTTTACAGTGTGTTCTGAAGAGTTATGTGATTGTTTTTACGCAGTAAGGTTTGTAAGGCTCTGAAGCTCATGTGTTCTGAAGCTGCAATGAAGTCTTCTGTGCTTTGTCTATACATTGGTTCTAGAAGTAGAAAACTAAACATTTACAATCATGTCGTTGTTTATTGTAGAAATACTTAGTGCAGTTACATGCTTAGAAAAGGAGATTTAAATGTTGCTACCTGAAGCAAAGGATGCATTCTCATGGTTTATTATTTAATTTCTTTCTAGCTTCCTACATATCTTTTGGTTCATGCTCAGCTGTCACTTTCCAGGAGCCATGCTGGATTGTTTACAGTTTGGGACTATGTGTGCATGTTTGTGTATAAAACGTCATTTAATTTGTGTGTACTAATTGATTCCTACAGAAGAATAAGTGTAGCATCCGTCACGTTCATTTCAATGAAGTGCACACCCTTGAATCCACTGCCTGCGTCAGGAACTGGATGCCTATGTGCGACTGTGCCCTTCCCCATGTCACCCTTCCGAAGAAACAACCTGCGTGAAGCCTGTGTTTATCAGTCTCTTGTTTAAGACAGAGTTTCATCACATATGTAGGTATCACTAAGCAATATATTTAGATGGGCTTTTGGATTTTATAAAATGGGAATCCTACTGTTGATTTTTTTTGTAACTTTTTTTCACTCATTTTATTGCTAAGTTTTATCCATATTGTGGATAGTTTGTTTTCACTGCTACAATTAATGGTGAGAATATATCAGAAATTTACATCTGAAAAAATAAAGTAAAAAATATTTGATGCACCTCCCTCCCAACCAAAAAATAGTTAAAATGCATAGATGTCTTCTTTGGATTTTGTAGACAACATAATCCTCATTTGAGTGTGCTACCCCAGTACATTTAGCAAGGGACCTGAAAAGCTGCTAGTTTTGAATGGGGACCAAAACAAGAGACGGATCTGCAACATGTTTAGGTTGATAGGCAAGCTGTGCTTTTTATGTGAAGAAATGGCCCAAGTACCTATAACACCCACTTCTATCATATTTCCTTTTGTCCCCCAGCCTGAACGTATTGGAGAGCTCCCAATAATCAGTTGATTTAGGAAGAGAAGATTAGGGCCTGGATTACAGATGTTCTAGCAATATGTAGGTATCACCTGAAATTGTACAGTTTCAGCACTGCAGTTCCATTCTTGGAGAGTAATAAAGGACAGAGGTAAAGGGAAATCCTCCCAGTCTTCAAAATATGGTTGTAAATTTTGTTTGGAAGGAGAAGTGGTTGGAGGTGACTATATATATTGATTCACGGTCTGTGGCCAGTGGTTAGGCTGGAGAGTCATGGATTTGCGATCAATATGACTGGAAATTTGGAGTCATGGACCTCTGTGGGAGATGGATGGATAGACCTTTCTGAATAGGTATAAAACATGAAAATAATGTATGTCCCATGTGAATGCCCACCAGAGGGAGACATCATCAGAGGATAATTTTTAGAAACAAATGGATAGTGTGCCCTGTTCTGTTGATACAAGTGAGATTTTTTTCCACTCCCACCCATGTCATTGTCCAATGGGATCATGAATAATTTGGCAGTGGTGGTAGGGATAGAGATTTTGCATGGCCTCAGCAACATGAACGTCCATTCACCAGGGACAACCTAGCTCCAGTCACTGCTGAATACCCACTCTCCCAGCAGCAGAAACAAGACCCTGATAGCCACCAATCATTCAGGTGAGCCTCCAACATCCTTGGGTAAGGCTGATTACATTTGGCAGCTTCCAGCATGGAATTGGCAGCAACATACCAATAATCTAGGTGCAATGGACACATTTGTAGAGACACAAACTGACTCATGTAGAAATAGATAATCTGAACAGACATATAATAAGTAAAAAAAGATTGAAACAGTAAACAAAAACCTCCAAAAAAGAAAACCCTGGAAATAGATGGCATCACTGGTAAATTTTACAAAACATTCAAAAAGAATTAGCATCAATCTTTCTCAAACTCTTCCAAAAAATTAAAGTGGAGGAAACCCTTCTTAACTCATTCTGAGGCAACTCTTCTTATCTCGTTCTATATGGCCAGTTGTACCATAATACAAAATCAGATAAAGACATTGCAGTAACTGAAAATCAGAGACCAATTTTCCTTGCCAACATAGATGCAGAAATCTTCAACAAAATACTGATTACCCTTCCCTGCATGCCATTTAATTCATTCTATTAATGTGGTACATTTAAGTCATTAATTGCATTTCTTGTGTTGAACCAGTTTTGCATTCCTAGGATAAATCCCACTGTTGAATGAGGTATAATGCTTTTAATATTCTCTTGGATTTGATTTATTAGCATTTTGTTGAAGATTTTTGCATCTATTTTCGTAAGGAAAATCAGTATATGATTTTCTTTTCAGTTATTTGCATCTCATCTCTTATTTTCTTTGTCAGTCTAGCTAAAGATTTTTCAATTTCACTAATCTTATCAAAGAATAAACTTTTGTTTTCATTGATTCAGTTATTTTCTATTCTCAATTTCATTTATCTCCACTCTAAATTTTATTATTCCCTTCCTTCTGTTAACTTTATTTTTAGTTTGCATTTCTTTTTCTAGTTCCTCATGGTTTTATGAGAGGATATGGATTTGAGATCTTTCTTATTATTTATATAAGTATTTAGAGCTATAAATTTCCTTCTGAGCACTGCCTTTGCTGCACCCCATATGTTTTGTTATGATATGTTTTCATTTTCATTTATCTCTAAATATTTTGTTTTTCCCTTGTGATTTATTCTTAGATCTGTTCAATTTTCGTTTATTTGTAAATTTTCCAGATTTCTTTAATTTCATTCTATTGTGGTTGGAGAAGATGGTTTGTATGGTTTCACTCATTTAAAAAAAAAAAATTGTATCTGTTTTGTAAGCTAGGTAATGTCTATCTTGGAGAATGATGCATTTGTCCTTGAGAAGAATGTATTTTTTTATTATTTTTTTTTGGCGTATTCTGTATATGAATTTCATAACTAGTTGATTTATGATATTGTTCAAGTCCTCTGTTATTGGCAATCTTGAAACATCCAACTATTATTGTAGAACTATTTCTCCTTCCATTCTGTCAATGTTGCTTCATGTATTTTGTAGCTTTGTTATTAGGGCATATTTGAATTATTGACCCCTTTATTGATATGTAATTTCTTTCTTTGTCTCCTGCAGCAATTTATCACGTAAAGCTATTTTGTCCAATATTAGGGCAGCCCCTCCAGCATTCATTTGGTTTCTATTTGCATAGAGGTTTTTTTTTTTTCATCCTTTCACTTTTTTTAAGCAAATAAATTCTATTGATACATATTAATAAAGCATACAATTTATGCAAAGTATACAATCAGTGGTATTTGTTTTAATCACATCGTTGTGTGTTCATCACCTCAATCATTATTAAAGCATTTTCATTATTTCAATACTAATAATAAACAAAAGTCAGACAAAGAAAAAAAATCCTCATCTTTCAGTCTCTCTGTTTCCCCTGCTATACATAGCTGTATTTTTTCTGGCTATTCTTGCACAGTTATTTATTTGTTTATTAAGTATTTTACTGAAATATATTCCATACCGTATGATCTATCCAAAGTATATAATAAATGGCTTTTTTTTAACTGTTAAAATGTCCTTTATTGTAAAATTGTAAAATAAATAGAAAAACAGATTGAAAGAAATTACAATTTTAAAGGAGATTGCAAGGCCAGGTTAGATTTAATATAATCAATTCTAAAAAATAGCATAGCAACAAGCCTTCATAAATGAAAATATTTCAAATATAATGGCAACTAATTATAGCATAATTCTAATTATTATATTGCAGCTCTATTGGGCATAATAATCTCTAAGAAAGAAGTAAATTATTTAGTTAGTTAATTTCCATTTAGGCCATAATTCTTTCTAGATAATTAAATTCCTATTTTGGAATTGATCACATCTTACTGAAATGAATTACAGTGGATAACAATTTGCCATCTCATAATTTTATAAGACAGAAAAACTCAAAATCTTGTTCAACAGTTGTCTTGGTAAATCATTATTGATCCAAATATGTTACTTAAAGAGTATGAATAAGAAGGGGTTAAAGAAAAATGAAGTATTCAAAAATATATTTCTTCTCTAGTCCTCCTAAATTAAAAGAAGGTGTTTATTTTGTATGAGAAAAATTACAGAATACTGATCACAGGAACAATTTGCCAGTTGGATTGTGTAATTACTGTTCATATACTATAGTATTATTTTACATTTATCTGGTCTAAACCAGGTTTTTTTTGTTACTGTTTATATGGAATACTTTTTTCCAATCTTTCTCTTTTAACCTGGTTGTGTTCTTCTGTCTGAGGTTGGTCTCTTGCAGACAACATATAGGCAGCTCATATATCTATATTTTTATCCATTCTATTGATCTATGTCTTTTGATTGGGGAGTTCAATCCATTAACATTCAGTGTTATTACTGTAAAAGCATTGATTATTTCATCTATTTTGTCCTTTGGTTCTCTGTTGTCATATCATTCTGTTGTCTGTCTTCTTATCCTTTAGTTTACCCTTCCTAATCATCTTCATTTCTAAACTCTTCTCCAAATCTCTTGTCCTTGTTTTTTTTCCTTTCAGACTGTAGCACTCCCGTTAGTATCTCTTACAAATCTGGTCTTTGGTAACATATTCTATCAGTTTTTGTTTTTTGTGAAAACTTTGAACTCACCCTCATTTTTGAAGGACAGCTTTGCTGGATTCTTGCCTGGCAGTTTTTCTCTTTCAGTACCTTACATACATCATACCACTTTCTTCTCTCCTCCATGGTTTCTGATGCTAGGTAGGCACTTAATTTTATCGAGTTTCCCTTGTATGTGATGCTTTGCTTTTCTCTTGCTACTTTCAGAATCCTCTCTTTATCTCTGATATTTATCATTCTGAATAGTAGGTGTCTCATGGTAGGTCTATTTGAATTTATTCTGTTTGGGGTGCATTGTCTTTCTTGGATATTTATATTTATGCCCTTTTTAAGGGTTGGGAAGTTTTCCCTCATTCTTTCCTCAAATACTCTTTCTGCCACTTTTCCATTCTCCTTCTTGGACCCCAATAATGCAAATATTTGTAAGTTTCAGGTTGTCATTCAATTCCCTGACACTCTGTTCTATTTTTTATATATATATATATATTCTCTTCACTTTCTGTTCTCCCACCTTTTCTAGTTCATATGTTATGTCTTTGAAATCACTAATTCTCTCTTCAACTTTTCAAATCTCTTATTGTCTCTAATGTATTTTTAATCTCATCCATCATGTCTTTCATTCCCATAAGGTCCATTATTTTTTTTGCAGGCTTTCAAATTGTTCTTTATGCTCTCCTATAGCCTTCTTAATATCTTCTATTTCTTTAATCATATTTTCTTTAAATTCTTTGGAGTGATTTCAGCAGAGTTGTGTGATTATCACTGATTACTTGTGTCAAATCCTGTATCTCTTCAGGATATTTGTTCTGTTCTTTTGGCTGGGTCCTCTCTTCCTGTTTTTTAGTATAGCTTCCAATTTTTTGCTGATGTCTAAGCATCTGAGTTTACTCTGATGACTAATTTCTCTTACCTATTGTTTTCTTTTTTCACAGCTCTTCTTTAATATTTGGCTCCATTTATTCTCAGGCTTTAAAATTGCCCAACTTAAGTTTTCAAAATTGGGCCAGGGACTCACTAGGGGGGCACAGATTTTCTCCCAGGGTTTGGATACAGAAAGCATGAACAGTTTATGCCCTTGCAATTTCCAGACCAGTCATCAGATGGTGATTTTCAGTACTCCTTTCCAAGGAGGTATTTTTCTGTCTTGGCTTTTCTCTGTTCCTGTGTTGAATTTCCAGATCAGAGATTCAAAGTGGGCTTTACTGGCTAAATTCACTGAAGAAAAGCACCCCAACCTCCCATCCTTTTTCCCTTGAAACAGTTGACAGGGAGTTGACAGTGTTCCTCTCTCAGTTGGCTGCAGTAAGCCATATGTTTTACCCTGGTTTAATATCTTGGGGTGTGGGAGGGGAACCCTTCCCAACTGCCATCGGGGCTTTGTAACTCACATTTGTCATTTTCAGTTCTTCCTCACTCTGTCCCTCAACCTCCTGGGAGTTGTATAGCACTTTCCTGGTCTGCTAACCCTCAAAGGAGGTCCCTCAGACAACTTCTGGCTCTTTCACCATTGTTTATGTGTGAGAGCATTCAGCTCTACCTGTTAGTCTGTTGCCCATCCTTTCACTTTTAACCTATTTGTTTCATTGCGTCTAAGGTGAGTCTCTTTGAAATACAATCAAGTTGGAATATGCCCTTTTGTCCTTATTGTGCCAATCTCTGCCTTTCGATTAGAGATTATAGTCAATTTACTGTCAAAGTAATTACAAATAAGGCAGGACTTATATTTTGGACTTTGACATTTTTGTTATTTGTGCAAGTCTTATAGAGTACCTTTTGTCTCTCATTTCCTTTCCTGCTGTTTTCTTTTGTCTCTAGCTGATCTTTTGAAGTTAAACCGTTTATTTCCCTTCTCATTTAATTTTATTGCAGTTTTTAATGATATTTTTCTTCTGTTGGCCATGAAGTTTGAATTTAACACCATAATCTATAGCAATTTAGCTTGAATTGATAAAGTTAAATTGAATAATATTTATGACCTCTGCTTCTGTACTCCTTCATCCTTTTTTATGTTATTCTGGTCACAAATTACAGGATGATACTCTATTACCCCAATATATAATCATTTTTTAATGTATTTATTATAAATCATGTTAGATATAAAAAGTTGCGTATGGCTACAACAATATTGACATTTGTGTATATCCAGGAATTTACATTTATTGTGGAGTTTTATTTCTTCATATGGGTAAAGCTATCTAGTGTCATCTTCAATGACTCCTTTAATATTTCTTGAAGGGCAGGTGTAGGTTGTAGTAGGTTGTAACAGACTCCTTCAGCTTTTGTTAATATGGAAATGTCTTTATTTCTTCCTCATTTTAAAGGACTATCTTGACAGATTTAAAATTCCTGACAGTCTATTTTTTTTTTTTTGTCAGCACTTTAAATATGTCATCCTAGTGTCTTCTTGCTTCCATTGTTTCTGATGTGTACTAATAATCAGAACCAGAGATGCTCAATAAGAATGTATATAACTATACTAGGAACACCGGCTGCTATCATATCTATAAACTATTGCATGGACCCAGAGGAGGTGGTGGTGTCAGGGCAGGTGAAATCACCAGGCAATTTCCTAACTTATTTAGGATTTCTCATTCCTGAATCAACATTTACACGGTTTCTATTTACCTTTGACTGTTTTCTATAGTTCTGGAAAAGTTATTTTTAACAGTTTCTGCTTGTTTTTGCATTTGCTTGGTGGTTTTGCCACCTTCTTACTAATGCCCCTCCCCAAAATTACTATTTTTAACCTTCCATCCAGAGATATAATATCTATATTTATTTCAAGTCTTCTTTACAAAATAGTTGGTAAAAGCTTTATAGCTATTTTATTTCTCATATAATTTAAGGGAACTTTTAATAATACCACATGTAAAAGGTCTGGCTATAATTTAGATTTCATTCCTTTTCTTTAAAGAATAATGAATAAATGAAATATGTTTGTCATTTTTGGAACCTTTAAAAGTATTTTAATTTTAATTATTTCTTCTTATTTTTAATCCCAAACTGGTATAAAATATTACCACTATTATGAGTGTGGTCTGTCCTGGGACAAATTCCCCTCTCTATATGTGGACCTGTGAAATCTATATAACAAGTCATCTTCTTCCAGTATGCAATGCAGGGGCAGGCATAAGATGACATTCCCTCTCCAATAAGGAGCTATTGGTAGGAAACCAGGGGTCCTGGTTCCAAAACAATTTGGAACCCAGCAGGGCACACTTCATTAGAATCAAAGGTCTGAGGGTCATTTATGGATCAGTGTTTTTACCTCTAGGCCCTTTGGAGCAGCAGCCCCACTGCTTAGAAACACTTGTGCAGTGGCTGGAGCTGCCAAACTGGATACTGATGTGGGATTTCACCCGTAGAGCCATTGCTGGAGCATTTCAAAGAAGTTACTTCCGGTATTATAATAAGTCCATCATCAAAGTAAAGAAAGGAATCATTACTGGGCTTTGTATGGTGCTCACAGTGTATGTGGTTTTTAGCTACTGCCTTTCATACAAGGAACTCAAACATGAACAGTGACACAACTACCACTGAGGAAACTAGTATGGATGCACTCCACATTCCTGACTGTGGCCACCTCTACCTTGGCCCTTCCTTGAGAAGCACAAGCCAAAAGGGAATCCTTTCATATGCTAATTGAGAACTAATGTCCAATAAAAGATGACCAGCACATAATCTCTACCATCTCCAAGCATTGGGATGGCAGCCAGGCTCTATACAAATCCTGGGGTACAGACCTTACCC
>JAQZBX010088331.1:0-12757 GCA_029593785.1 Cabassous unicinctus | reverse complement strand
ATTGAAGGGAAGGAGCAGGTCCCAGTAAACTTGAAGTTGTTTAGCGGAGACCTTGCATCGGTGGCAAGCGAGAAGGGTGGCAAGAGCTCTAACTTGAGGGGCTTGATGAGAAGAGAAGGAGGCCCCCATTGTTTAGGGACACGAGGAAAATAAGAAAAATAGTGAGAAAGAGTAGAAGGAGGCAAAGAACGGCTGGTGGAATAATGGAAGTGGAGAGCTGGGGGTAGAAATGATAGAGGAGGCGAAGAGAGAAGAGGAGTACAATTGGAAGGAGAAAAAAGGCAGGACACCAGGGGGCAAGGGTGGTAAAGTTCATGAAAGCGAGAAAGAGGGGGATTTGTCTGCCAAGTTATGGAGCAAGGCAGAGCCCTTACCAGATCCGAAGGACTGCTAAGGAGTCAGTCGTGCCCCACGTTGGGCGCCACTTGTTGTGAGAGAGAGAGTCTGGAGTGCGGAGGGGGCGAGCGGCGCGGCGCCGACAGCTTCAGCCGCGTCTGGCTGAGTCGGGGCCGCGGTCGACCCCTCCGGTGGGGGGATCTGGCGCGAGGGGCGACGCAGCAGAGAGACTGCAGAGACGAGGCTGGTAGCTCAGGTCTGCTTTATTGGGGAGGTGCAGTACAATATAAAGAGTTGAGGGGTAATGTGGTGCTAGCTGATTGGTTAAAAATCAGGCAAAGTTGGGATTGGAGGCGTGGGTTGTTGCTGGGTAGGAGGTAACAAAGAGGAGTGCAGGGGGAAGGGTTAGGGTGTGGGGGAAGGTAGCGGCCGCGCATGCCCGTTGGTTACTTGTTAAGTTTCATTTCTTGCCCTGAACTTAAGTTTCATTTCTCTTTCAGAGCTTAAGTTTCATTTCTCGCCCAGGACTTAAGTTTCGTTTCTCGAGTCATAGCCAACAGGGGGGAAATACAGAGAAAAATTAGTTTATATGGCAAAGAGATTTCAAAGTGATTCGGGAGGTCATCCCAGAGGTAACGCTTATGCACATCTCAGCAGGATCTCCTAGAATTCCAAAGTGGATAATAGCCCAAATAGTGAGGCTCCTGGTGGCTCTGGAGACACCCAGGTACTATGGTCAGAGCGGATAGCTCTGGAGTTTGGTGCCTTGCCCTTGGGCCCTACATTGGAGTTTGAGCTCCTGAAAGTGACAGAGTTGGACTCAATTATGTCTTCCCTGCACATGGCTCATCTGTCCTTTCTATTTAAACCTATAGTTTGTAGGTATATGTCCACAGACTTGAGTCTTTGGGCTGTACATGTGCCAGCTGGGCCCAGAACCCTGACAGAGTTGTAACACCTACTCTACAGCTCATTGGACACACCCAGAAAAACTGGCAGGGAGATGATGATGGACAACGGCTGTCCCAGGGAACGGAGAGAGTCTGCAGCTGCAGGCAGGATAGTCCCATGCATCTTATCCATGGGATATAAGCCCCCTCTCACTCGGAGATGGAGTGGATGTCACCATCACAGAATCCTCGGGATTGGGGAAAGAACTATGAACTAGAATGTACTTACTGGTATTCTACCATAGACATATTGTGATTCTAGCAATGGAAGAAATTACAACACTGATGTGGAGCCAGTGTCCATTGGAGGCTCTGAAGGCAGGGAGATGGAAAAACAGTTGTAATATGTGGGCTTTTTTGGGACTTGGGAATCGCCCTGAGTGATGTTGCAACGACAGATACAGGCCATTTTATATCATCACACAACATGCAGAACTGTGTGGGAAAGAGTGCAGACTACAATGTGAATTATGGTCCATGCTTAATGGCAAAGCCCAGGATGCGTTTATCAATTGCAATAAATATCCCACACTAATGAAGGATGTTCATGTGGGAGGGTGTGGGAGTTGTGGGTAGTGGGGCATGTGGGAATCCCTGTATCTTTGTATTACATTTATGTAATTTAAGTGTCTTTTAAAAGAAATGAAATAAAAAAAAAATAAAGATGATTTGACTGTGTAGCAGTTTAATATAGTTATGAATTCCAAAAATAGATATTGGATTATGCTTGTAAACTGGTCTGTTCATCTGGGCATGATTAAGTTATGATTAGGGCCTTGATTGGGCCACATCAGAAGGGGATTGAGCCCTCCTCCTTGGTGGGTGGGGAATCAAAGATAAAAGACATGGCAAAGGACAGAGTTGGAGTTTTGAGTTGGAGTTCTGATGCAGAGTCTTGAGCTGGAGCCCCGGGAAGAAATCTGACAGTGGAGCTTGGTCATGAGGAAGGAGGCTAGGTCCCAGGAAAAGAGACAAGCCTTTCACCTGACAGTTCACAGATGGCCTTGTGGAGAGAGGCCAAGCCTAGAGAGTCTCATAGTCTACAGCTGACCATGTGGAACAAACAGAGGAGCTGAGCCTGTAGAGAAAAGGAGCCCCAGGAAGAGAGGAACCCAAGAAGCCTGAACCCTGGAAAATGTCGGCAGCTGTCTTGCTCCAACACGTGGCAACAGACATTGGTGAAGGAAGAAACTTATGTTTAATGGTCTAGTAACTGTAAGCTTCTACCCCAAATAAATACCCTTTATAAAGACCAAGAGATTTCTGGTATTTTGCATCAGCACCCCTTTGGCTGACTAATATGGCCTGTTTAAAAAAAAAAAAGGGGGGTAAGGCTGGGGACATTTAGGAATTTTCTTTGTGTGACTCCTCATTCAAACACAGGAAAAATTACAAAAATGCAACAGCACAATGGAACTGGCATGGACCGAGGGAAAAACAAAACAAAACAAAACAAGAAAACCAGATAATGCCCAAAGCAGAACATAAAGAAAAAGTTTACCTTGTTACACTACCATACAAAAGTACTATTCTTAACGCATAAATGTGGTTTCTAGGTACCCTTGGCGTTGCAACATCTTCTGCTCAAATGCAGGATTTGATTCCCCAAGCCCATTCATTACCCATCAGCAATTTACCACCTAAAATATTTCTCTGCAATAAATGCTTTTCATCATTAGTCTAAATATCGATTGCAATGAACAGTCTCAAAGTGAAGCAAACATGAAAGATAAAATATAGCTTATGCTGTGAGAACAAGGAAATGAGATACTTTGTTCAACCATACTTGTTTCGAACTTGCTATTTTTTTTAACAGAACACTAAATGAATGATTTACATAATTTTTTCATATTAAAATTGTTTTTAATTTGAAATAGCACACTAATTAGACAGTTTTTAAAAACTCATGTTTCTAGAACATAGAAACACATAAATATTGCCATATATATTTTTAAGATATCAAATTTGATACATATTAATAAAGTATATATCCACCCAAAGTGTACAATCAATGGTATGTGGTATAATCACATAGCTGTGTATTCATCACTTCAATCATTATTGCAGCATTTTCATTATTCCAATAATAATAAAAAAAAATCACCTCAATTTCTCTACACTTCTGCTGCTATCTCTCTAATTTATTTGCATTTATATTTTCTAAAAAAAAGTTTATATATGCAATATTACCTATATTTATAGTTCACATGAGGTTTTCATTCCCAAGTTACATTTTATATCTTTCCTTCTAAGAATATACATGTCCTTAGACTTTCCCTTTTAACCACTGGCACACCAATGTAATAGTTCTGCTAGTTAAAAACACTATGATGTGCTTTCACCATTTTCTATTCATTTTCAGAGACTGACATCCTTTTTACCAATTCTGCACTGATCACCCTCAGATTTCCACTCTCTATTTCATTCTATTTCCTGGTGACCTATATTCTAGCTTTTGACTCCATGAGTTTACACAATATATTTAGCTCATAATAGCACAATCATATGATACTGATGGACATCTGCATTGTTCCATCTTTTCAGAATTGTGAATAACACCACTGTAAACATCAGTATGCAGATGTCTATTTGCATCACTGCTCTCAGGGGTCTTCTGGGCATATACCTAGGAGTGGTTTTGCCAGGTCACATGGCTTGTCTATCTTTAACTTCCTTAGGAACTGCCAAACAATTCTCCACATTGGCTGTATCATTCTACATTCCCACCAATAGTGAAGAAGGGTTCCTATCTCTCCACATCCTCTCTAACACTTATACTTTCTCTGACTTTTTAATAGTGACCATTCTTATAGGTGTGAAATATCTCATCCTAGTTTTGATTTGCATTTCCCTAATCTCTAGTGATGCTGAACATTTTTCCATGAGTTTTTCCACCATTTTTTATTTCTTCTTTGGACAGCTGTCTATTCAAGTCTTTTGCTCATTTTTAATAGGGAAGTTTCTCTTTTTATTGTTGATTTGTAGAATCTCTTTATCTCTGATATTTGTCATTCTGCATAGTAGCTGTGTCCAAGTAGGTCTATTCAGATTTATTCTGTTTGGGGTACACGGTCCTTTTTGGATATTGATATATATGTCTTTCATAAGGATTGGAAAATTTTCATCATTATTTCCTCAAATATTCTATCTGACCCTTTTCCATTCCCTTCTCCTTCTGGGACACCAATAGCATGTATGTTTCTGTCTTTCCCATTGCTATTCAATTCCCTGAGACCTATTCCATTTTTGCCATTCTTTTTTCTTTCTGTTCCCCTGTCTTTTCCAGGTCAGATGCTCTGCCCTCAAAATCACTAATTCTGAATTCAAGCAATTCAAATCTACTCTTATGTGCCTCTGGGGTATTTTTAATCTCATCCATTGTGTCTTCCATTCCCAGAAGCTCTGTTATATTTCTTTCCAGGTTTTCAAAATGCAATTTATGCCTATCCAGTGTTTTCTTAATATCCTTTATCTCTTTAGACATATTTTCCTTTAACTCCTTGAACTGATTTAGGACCATTGTGTGATTATCATTGATTAGTTGTCATAAATCCTCTATTTCCTCAAGCTATTTGATTTGTTTCTTTGGCCTGGATACCTCCTCCAGTTTCTTATAATGGCTTGGAATTTTTTGCTGATTTCTAGGCATCTAAATATGTTGGTGAATTTACTTTGATGGTTAATTTCTCTCTCTGGCCTAGTGTTTTTTTTTTCTACAGCTCTTCATTGATTTTTGGTTCAACTATTTTAAGTCTTTAAAATTACCCAGCTTAAGCTATCAAAATTGGGTCAGGGACTAACTACAGGGGCACAGATTTTCCCCCAGGGATGGAACTAAAGGGAGACCTAAAAGAAGTTTTTCTTCTTGCCACTTTCAGTCTAGTCAGCACATGGCACTCACTGGCAAAACTTTGTACCAAGGTCTTTCTTTCAACCTCTGCTTTCCAGTGTGTCGGGTCTGGCCAGAGCCTAGATTCAAAGCAGGCTTGGCTTGCTGAATTCACTGAAGAGAGGCCCTCCAACTCAACCTCCCTCTTCCCTTGTAACAGCTGACAGGGAGGAAGACGTCTGTTTCCCTCTCAGTTAGCTGGAGTGAGCCAGGGGTTTTATCCAGGCTTCATGTCTTGACGGTAGGTAATGGGAGCACTTTCTGAACTCTGTGAGAGTTTTAGTAACACACATTTGTTTTTTCAGGTTCCTTATCTCTCTGCCCATTGCCCCCCTGGAGTAGTGCAGCACTGTCCTGGTCTGCTGACCCCCAAAGCAGATCCCTCACACAGCCTTTGGCCCTTTCTCTCTTGTTATTTTGAGAGAGTTGAGCCCTGCCTGCATATTCCAATGCCAACTTCCCAGAACCTATCTGATTTATATAATGTTTAATATCCTTCATAAAAATCTGTAAAGCAGGTATCAGTATTCCCACTATATATTTATAAAAAGTGGAAACTCAGGAAAATAACTGGCTAGCTTAGCAAGCTGTAGAAGAATTTGGGCCAAGGCCTGATGATAGGCTCCGAAAACTCCACTCTAATACACCCCACCACTGCCAGGGATGCAGTCCTGTCAGAGAAATCCTCTAAAACCAGAGAGACACTCCAACTCTCCATGAAACATTTGGGACATCATTCCCTACCTTCTCTTTTCTTCCCGCATCACACCAATTCAAACACCAGCTACACGTTGTCCCTACTTGGAAGAGTGCTAAGAGAATCCAACGGTAATGTGTATTAGAACATTTCACCTTCACTGAGGTTTCATTCTCAGGATAGTTCAAAGAAAAATCAGGAGACTTTACTTTTGATGTTTTACAACATACACTAAAAGGAGAATATTTTTAAGAATAACTAAGTGTATTCTCAAGTAGATGTGGAGAACAGTTTCCTCTTCCATTTCTCCTGTTTCCTCTTAGTATGGTAGACACTCTCTTTGTCAAAAGGAGCTCTGAGTTGACAAAGGCTTATTACCCTTTCCATTTCTTTGAAGTCATCATCTAGCTGGGTTCCTGCAGTTCCTCCAACCATCTCACTCACTTACTGTAGAAAGTAGCCAAAAAGGAGAAACATTGTACATCTTTTTAACACACATGTTAAACATGTTAACACATGTTAAACATTGTACATCTTTTTAACACACATGTTAAAAATTCCCAGCACTTTCATACTTTTTTAGACCAAAAATTGCACATAAATAGAAAGAACAGACTTAATCATGAGTCAATCTGATTCACTGTCTCCTTTCTAAGAGTTTAATCTCCCCTCTAGAATATATTTTTCTCTATCAACAGGTTAAAAAATGGAAAATTCAGCAAGCTATGAAATATTGTGTTTTATTTATAGCCATGGGTAAAGAAATGCTATCTTAATTAGAACCATTCTATATTCATCTACCATAGAATTTTCATACAATTATTAAGACAATTAAAGATATATATTCTTCCCATTAATCGTGGTTATAACTAAATACATATGTATATTACTTTATATGTATATGTACATATACATGTATAGGAACACATACACATTTGGGCAAACATGTGACACATATTATACAAGGTAAATATGCTTTTCCAAAGTGTTTTAAATATATATAACTTATTTCTTAAAAGATACTTAGATTACATAAATGTTACACAAAAAATATAGGGATTCCCATATTCCCCACTCCCCACAACTCCAACACCCTCCCACATAAACAACATTCTTAATTAGTATGGCACATTCATTGCAATCGATAAACTCATTCCAGGGCATTGCCACTGAGCATGGACCTTAGTTCACATTGTAGTTTACACTGTCCCACACAATTCTGCAGGTTATGGGAAGATATATAATAGCCTGTATCTGTCAGTGCAATGTCATTCGTGACGATTCCCAAATCCCAAAACAGCCCCCGTATTACACCTGTTTATCCCTCTCCCTGCCCCCAGAGCCTCCTGTAGTCACTACCTTCATATCAATGTTATAATTTCTTCCAATGCTAGAATCACAATAAGTTTATAGTAGAATACTGGTAAGTCCATTCTAGTCCATAGTTCATTCCCCAATCCTGAGGATTCTAGGATGGTGATGCCCACTACACCTCTAATTGATAGGTGGCTTCAATCCCTTACACCCAATGGATGGGACTCTCTTGCTTGCAGTTCTTCACTCCCTCATTTCCTTGCTATGGTGGTTCTCAATCGTCACCTCCTTGTTAGTTGTCCTGGGTGAGTCCAATGAACTGGACAGTAGGTACTGCAACTCTGCTGAGGCTCAGGGCCCAGTTGGCACATGGACATCCCAAAGATTCAAGTCTCTGGGATGTAAACCTTCCAACTCTGGCACCAAGTATAGGTTCAAATAGAAGGGAAAGATGAGCCATATGTAGGGAACACATAACTGAGTCCACCTCTATCACTCTCAGAAGCACAAATTCCAAAGTAGGGCCCACTGGCAAGGCACCAAACTCCAGAGCTATCTGCCCTGACCATAGGACCTGGGTGACCCCAGAGCCCTCAGGAGTCCCACTATTTGGGGTAGTATCCCCTTTGGCAGTCTATGAGGTCCTGCTGAGATGTGCATCAGCGTTACCTCTTGGATATCTCCCAAGTCACTTTGAGGTATCTTAGGCATATAACCTCACTTGTCTTTACCTTTTTCCCTTTTTATTCAAGGTCTTTGTGCAGTTGTATTGCTAGATGGTAGTTAGTAGTAATCCTTTGGTGCCCACGAAGCTCATCCCCAGGAGTCATGTCCCACGCTGTGGGGAAAATAATGAATTTATATAATGACTTTGGTTCAGAGAGAGGCTACATTTGTGTGAAAAAGAGGCTCTCAGGAGGCAACTCTTAGGCACCCCACAGCACTATGCTAAGTTTCAATTTCAAGGGCAAAGGCTCACAAGCATCATCATCAATGTCAAGGGCTCATCGATGGACCATCCTCCTTGACCAGACATCCCTGCACTTGGGGGACTGTCGCTGCTCCACTAGAGAACATGGCAGAGCTCTCCAGGATAGGAATTCAATAGTCTTCTTGGTTATTGTGTGAATCTCCACCCACTATGACAATGACCTGTGAACATTTGAACACATTTATATACCTTAAATGTACGTCCAGGTGAACTTCCTCCCATGTGTCCCCTATCACTGACACCCTATACCAATGATTCTCCCCTGCCCCAGTTGTAACCCTTCTGTGATCCACAGTTTCTTCAAAAATGAAGCCAATAAAATAGGCAAATAGAATTCATAGGAAAATGAAATAATATTGATAGGTTTGAATATAAGAAATACAATACATAATTCAAAAAACAAAATAAAACATAGTATTAAAAATAGGATATTAAAAATAATGAAAAATATTTAAAACAAATTTTTGACATTTTCCCTTTTATCACTGTAGTATCTGTTCTCCTATATGTACAGTGATATTTTCTTCCATTTATTCTTCAGTGTTTTACTTTTTTAAAATTTTGTTTTCAAAGAAGTTTTACGTCACAGTAAAGTCACATACAGAATACAGGGGACTCCCATATATTCAACATCCCCCCCCTTTTCCCCCTTCCCATATTAATACCTTTTTATATGTGGATGGAACATTGGTTACAACTGATATACATATAGTGAAACATAGCTACTAACATTGGTCATTGATTACATTATGTTTTACATTTTAGACGGCACACTTGTATAAATTTTGATGATATTTAACATGGCCTGTGTCCATCATTATAAGATCATGTAGAAAACTTCCATTGCCCACTAAATATCCCGTGTTCCATCTAATCTATTCCTCCCTCCTCTCCCCTCAGGGCCCACAGCGACCACCTGGCTTCATTACTTGGATGACAAGATTCATAGTTACTTGCACAACACTGAGGTCGTGATACACTGGTTCCTCCCCGAATAGGAACCACCCATGCTCTCAAAAGACTCCCACCCCTCTGAGAACATATCGGTCCTCCCCAGATGGAAGTCCAACTCCTTCCCACTCATTATGTGGGTCTCCTCCCACTGATACAACACATAGGACAAAATGATCGCTCCCACACTCCCTAGAAGCCTGCCCCAGGTGTACCCTGTCCCAAATGCTCCCCAATCCAACACGCTAAACCAGTAATCCTTCCTTGTCATATTGCCATAAGAGTGTTCAACCACATACCTGCCAATCTCCAGTGTTCACCGGGTCCTCCCCCAACCCTCCTCCCAGTTCCATGGACCATCCAACCCACCCTCCCCACTTTACCCAGCTGTCAAACATGTACCACCCACCTGAATACTTTCACTACACTCCTGTCATATCCCTTCATCACCCAACTGCCCATTTCCACCTTATCATAGATTACACCCATATGGACATTGGCTAACAATCTTCTCCCTCTATATTTCCTGTAAACCTATCTTCCCGACAATGGTTCTCTGAGTCTGCTCAATTTGCTTAATTCATATTAGTGAGGTCATGTAATATTTGTCAATTGCCTGGCTTACTTCACTCAATATAAGGTCCTCAAGATTCATCCATGCTATCTCATATGTTAGCACTGTATTCCTTCTTATAGATGAGTAATGTTCCATTGTATGTATGTACCACATTTTGTTTATCCATTCATCTGTTGATGGGCATTTGGATTGATTCCAACTTTTGGCATTAGTGAATAATGCCTCAGTGAACATTAGTGTGCATATATCTGTTTGTGACCTTGTTTTCACTTCTTCTGCGGCATATACCCAGCACTGGAATTGCTGAATCATATGGCAGTTCTACAGTTAGGTTTCTGAGGAATTGTGACACCATCCTCCACAATGGCTGGAACAGTCTTCATTCCCACTAGTAGGGGCCGAAGGTTCGCAGTTCTCAACATCCTCTCCAATAGTTGTAGTCCTCTGTATTCTCAATAGCCGCCGGTCTAATGCCTGTAAGATGGTATCTCATTGTAGTTTTGATTTGCATTTCTCTAAGAGCTAGTGATGTTGTGTATCTTTTCATGTGCCTTTTAGCGATTTGTATTTCTTCCTTGCAGAAGTGTCTTTTCAAGTCACTTGCCCTTTTTTAAATGGGTTGTCTTGATATCTATGAGGTGTAGGATTTCTTTACATATGCAGGATATTAGGCCCCTATCAGATATATGGTTGCCAAATATTTTCTCCCAATGGGTAGGCTGCCTTTTTACTTTCTTGATAATCTCCTTTGAAGTGCAAAAGTTTTTAATTTTGAGGAAATCCCATTTCACTATTTTTTCTTTTGCTGCTCAAGCTTTGGCGTGAAATTCATGAACCCATTTCCCATTACAAGATCCTGTAGATGCTTCCCTACACGATCTTTCAAAGTCTTTATGGTCTTGGCTCTTATATTTAGATCTTTGATTCATCTTGAGTTGATTTCTGTACAAGGTGTGAGATGATGTTCCTCTCTCATTTTTGGATATGGATATCCAGTTCTCCAAGCACCATTTGTTGTAGAGGCCATTCTCTCCCAGTTGAGTGGGCTTGGTGACCTTGATGAATATCAGATGTCTGTACATGTGATAATCTATATCAGAACTCTCAATTCGGTTCCATTGTTTGGTATGTCTATACTTGTGCCAATACCATGCAGTTTTGACCAGGCAGCTTTGTGTTATGTTTTGAAGTCTGGTAGTTTGATTCCTTTGGAGTCTCTTGCCCTTCCAAGTAAGTGGAACTTATAAGTTCTGGAAGCTTTGTTGTACATTTCTCAGGGCTTTCTATGTATAGGATCATATCATCTGCAAATGGTGAAATTCTGACTTCTTCCTTTCCAATCTGGATGCCTTTTATATCTTTTTCTTGCCTCAGTGCTTGAGCAAGTACTTCTAACACAATGTTAAATAGGAATGGTGATAGTAGGCATCCTTGTCTTGTTCTCGATCTTAGAGGGAAAGCTTTTAGGATTTCACAATTGTATCTGATGTTAGCTGTGGGTTTTTCATATATACCCTTTATTATGTTCAGAAAGTTTTCTTCTCTTCCTATCTTTGGCAGTGCTTTAATCAGGAAACAGTGCTGTATTTTCTCAAATGTGTTTTCTGCATCTGTAGAGATGATCATGTGATTTTTTTCTCTCGATCTGTTTATGTGGTTTATTACATTGATTGGTTTTCTTATGTTGAACCATCCTTGCATATCTGGGATGAAACCAACTTGGTCATGGTGTATAATTCATTTGATGTGTTGTTGAGTATGATTAGCAAGTATTTTGTTGAGGATTTTAGCATCTAGGTTCATTAGAGAGATTGGTCTATAGTTTTCCTTTCTTGTGGCATCTTTGGCTTTGGCATTAGGCTTACGTTGGCTGTACAGTATGCCATTATATAATTATGGATATTATATATTTATAGAATATATATAGAATTATATATATTATACGGCCTTATAGAATTATAGAATGAGTTAGGTAATATTCCTAACTGACATACCCATAGAATATATGCTAATTACTTACATACTTCCCTCAGAGGAAGTTTGTAGGATTTATTATAAAGGTATCATGTCATTCTCTCTCTGAAAGGTTAGTTCATAATTGTAAACTATAATTTCACTTACAATTGATCCTATTTTGCCTTCCAGAGAAAATATTTTAAAGGTATGTGCCATGCATAGAATAAGAGAAAGCATGATTGTTTGTTTTCTTTTGTTTTGTTTTCTGGATGCATGGGACCCAAACCTTGCACCTCTCATGTGGGAAGCAGGCACTCAACTACTTGAGCCACCATCACTCCCCCAATCAAGTTTGCTAATCCATCAGTGTAACCCAAATCATTCCCAGTGAATCCACTCAGTGGGGCTGCTGAGGGCTATGGAGCCATCCAGCAGGGCAGACAGCTCAGGAGTTTGGTGCCCTGCCATTCAGCCCTACTTTGGAATTTATGCCCCTCTGTGTGACAGAGTTGGACTCAGCTCTGCTTTCCTTACACATGGCTCTTCTGCCCACTCTATTTGAACCTATAGTTAGTACTAGAGGTGGTGTGTGAACATGCAAGAGATTTAAATCTTTGGGCTGTCCTTGTGCCAGCTGAGCCCTGAATCTCAAGAGAGTTGCAACACCAACTCTCCAATTCATTGGACACACCCAGGACAACTAACAAGGAGATCATGATGGACAACAGCCATCCCAAAGAACAGAGAGAGTCTGCACCTGCAAGCAAGATAGTTCCATCCTTGTGCCCCATGGAATCTAAGGCCCCTCTCAATTAGAGGTGGAGTGGGCATCACCATCCCAGAATCCTTGGTACTGGGGAATGAACAAAGGACTACAGTAGACTTATTTGTATTCTACTATAACCTTACTGTGATTCTAGCAATGGAAGAACTTATATCATTGATGTGGAGGGAATGGCCACTGGAGGTTCTGAGGGGAGGGAGTGGGAAAAACAGGTGTAACATGGGGGCATTTTTGGGACTTGGATATTGTCCTGAATGACACTGCAATGACAGATACATGCCATTATATATCTTGCTATAATTTACAAAATTG
>JAQZBX010088329.1:0-12758 GCA_029593785.1 Cabassous unicinctus | reverse complement strand
TAAGGGGCCCCAAATAGTCAAAGACATCTTGAAAAGGAAGAATGAAGTTGGAAGACTCCCAGTCCCCTATCTTAAAACTATTAGAAATTCACAGTAATCAAAGCAGCCTGCCATTGTCACAGGGACAGCCATACAGACAAATGGAATCAAATTGAAAGTTTCTCATTTATGGCCAACTGAGTTTTGACAAAGGGGCAAAGGCCACTTAATTGGGAAAGATTAGTCTTTTTAAAAAATGCTGCTGGAAAAATTGGATCTCCATATGAAAAAGAATGAAGGCAGAACCCTACATCACACCATATAGAAAAACTCACAGTGGAGCACAGACCTAAATATAACAGCCAGAACTATAATGAAGAAAATGTAGGCAAGCATATTTTTGTTAGTCAGTGGTTTCTAGACTTTATCCCCAAAGCACAAGCAACAAAAGGAAAAGTAGATTAAAGAGACCTCATCAAAATTTAAAACTTTTGTGCATCAAAAGACTTTATCATGAAAGTAAACTAGACAATAAGAGAAAATATTTGGAAACCACATATCCAATAAAGGTTTAATATCCAGAATTTTTAAAGAAGTCCTACAACTCAATAATTATAAGACAACTCTATTAAAAATGAGCAAAAGACTTGAATAGACATTGCTCCAAAAGAAGGTATACAAATGGCCAAAAAGCACATGGAAAGATGCTCAAAATCATTTGCCATCAGGGAAATGGAAACCAAAACCACAACTGGGTACCATTTCGCACCACAACAATGGCTGCTGTTAAAAATCAAACAGAAAAATACATGTTAGAAGGATGTGGAGAAGTAAGAACACTCGTTCATTGCTGTTGGGAATGTAAAATGGTGCAACCACTGAGGAAGACAGTTTGGCAGTTCTTCAGAAAGATACGTATCAATTTACCATATGATATGGCATTTCCACTTCTAGGTTTATTCTCAAAGGGAAGCAGGGATTGAAATAGATATTGCACACTGATGTTCATAGTGTCATTATTCACAATTGTGAAAAGATGAAAGCAACACAAGTAAGTGTCCATCAACTGAAGACTGGATAAGCAAAATGTGGTGTATACTCACAATGGAATAAAAAGGAAGTTCTGATACATGCAACAACATAGATGAACCCAAGATATTATGCTGAGTGAAATAAGGTAGACACAAAATTACAAACATCATATGATCTCACTGATATGAAATAATAAACACATTTGTAGAGTCAGAATCTATGTCACTAAGGTTATAGTGGCTCAAAGCACACTGATACTATTAAGTAGCCATGTCATTAATAAAGGGCATATAATGTATATCTTTTCTTTTTTCTCAAGATTTTATTTATATTTATTCCCCACCCCCCCCCACCTTGTTGTTTGTGCAAGATTGACCAAATAATTCAATATTTCAGAGAAACCACATGGGAGCCCAGCATTGGTCATGTCTTTATTACTCATGTAACCCAGTAGCAGCTGGCCAGGAGGAGTTCTGCACTGCCTTTTGGGGGCTACAGGTTTATATAGAGAATATAGCAGAGGGGTGTACATGCACAAGCAGGGAACAGCATGTTTCTGTGGCATAGGTAATAGGTACAATGAGAACAGGTATAGTTAATAATATAAAACTTGACTATAGCCTACGTGTGCAAATACAGGTTAGACATCTTGTCATCTCTCTTACTGTCCTTTCACATGAGAGGGTCAGGTTGCTGGCTAGTTAAACTCCACCCTTTCCAGCAATCTATACAAATAACTAGTGGGAGGGGGAAGTGGGCATTCCATGTCCCCACACTCCATCCCAATGCCCCTTCCACCTTCCATTCTATATGTTAATCTTCCATGACATCACTTGAGAAGGCAGGGCATTGGAACACTGCATCCAGGTTCCACAACAACAATATAAAAGACAACAGAATAATAGGAGTAACATATAGACATCATTGAACATTAATGCTTGACAGTGAAATTACACAATTCAGGGGGTGTAACCATCCCATATTACAGATTTCTTCTTGTTGTTTCATACAGACAGGGGAAGATTATGCTGATTTAACAGTATATAAGGAACATTTCCATTAATAGGTAACAAAGTACTAGTAGGGGGGTTTTATGAAGAGATTTCTAATACCATATATTTTCCCCTTCTAAATTCTGAGTTTTCTTTAGTGACATTAAAAACTAGTTTAGGCATAAGAAAAGTACACATAGTTTACTGACATTTTTTGTATAAACTGTGGTCTAATAACAATGTTATGGGTGACTCCTATTTCCGTGGGCTTAAGATTACCAGCCAGCGAGGTTGCATAGGCCAGTACCATGGCCAAATGACCTCATTTCTCCCAGTTCATATGGTTTGAGGCATAAGCAACAACAAATTATTATTACTTCCCCTTTTGGGCTGTAGGGCCTCTGGCCTTTTAACTTGTAATCTTAATGCCTACATCAGCCCTGCTATTAGCATTTTAACAAGCAGGGGCCTCAGCTGATGGTGCTGAATTTAAAAGGGTTAAGGCTGAATACTGCCTTTTAGTCCATTGTTGTAAAGATCTGTTATTGCCTTTTAGCTGTTCCTTTAAAAGGTTATTAAAAAGTCCAAACAATATCCTGATTCATAGTCTAAGACTGCATGAGGTGACTGGTAAATGGACTTCTTTGGTCACTGTCAATTTGAGCTGGCACCCCATATAGGGCATGTATTAGTCAGCCAAAGGGGTGCTGATGCAAAGTACCAGATATTGGTGGGCTTTCATAAAGGGTATTTATTTGGGGTAGAAGCTTACAGTTACCAGGCCATAAAGCATAAGTTACTTCCCTCACGAAAGTCAGTTGCCATATGTTGGAGCAAGATGAATGCTGACATTCAGCCTTCCTCTTCCTCTTCCTTGTGAGGCTCCATGGTTCTAGCTTCTTCTAATATTAGCTATAGGCCATCAGGATCTCTAGGCTTTGTCTCTCTCCCCAGGACTTGATTCTCTCTGGGCTTAGACTTGCTTCTCTCCACAAGGTCAGCTGTAGACTATCAGAACAGCTTGTCTCTCTGCCTGGGCCCTCTGCTGTGTCTGTGGAGGTCTCTCTATTCCTCTGTGTTCTTCTCCTGTGTGTTTACTTCCCAGGCTCCACCTCAAAACTCCAACTCACTCCTCTGATCTGCTGTGTAATTTTCTCTGTGAGTCCCCGCCCATCCTACTGATGTGGCCTAATCAAAGCCTTAATCATTATTTAATCAAGTAAAAGTGAAACCTCTGAATCCAATACAATCTTATGTGCAAACAGGCCAGTTTACAAACATAATCCAATATCTATTTTTAGAATTCATGAATAATACCACACTACTACAGGGCACTTACATTTTCTAGGCAGCAAATAGTAGCTGGCTGGTTACAAGAGTCCCATAGCAGTCCGTAGCAGTGAAAGCATACCTTGCCCCTTCTGAGAGTGGGAGGGGAACTGAGTAATTCACTTGCCATAATGCTACTACAGTCTGTACTCAGCCAATATGTCCCATCTGGTGAGGTAATTGTCACAGGCATCAGAGTGAGCACTTGTGGGTGATGTCCACGAGCTGCCTGTGAGAATAAGGCAGCTGGAAGTGCTGCCACAGGGTTTGGTAGACATGATGTCCGCTTTTCCTGTGGAGCCACTGTGCTGCTTCTCGGATCTCAACAGTATGGCTTCAGATCTTTGGGAAGGCATCTGCCACAACAGTCCTGAGAGGGGTATTAGAGGAGCAGGCAGGGATGCGATAGGCAGTTACTTGTTACTGCTGGCAGGCATTGTAAAGGTCCTTCCACAGGTCTTTCCCCCACAGAGGGTGGCTCACAACAGTCCATTGTTCCTGTCTTCTTTCTTAGTATCTGAAATCCACCCCTGGATAGGGATGGCAGTCTTCAGAGTGACTGGACACTCTTGGGTTAAGCCCTTTACAGGGTGTGGTATGCTGCACATAGTTGCTTTTCTAAGGGTCTGTATCATACTTTGGCCCCTTTCCATGATTGTGACTAAACCCCAAGGGGTATTTGTTTAGAATGTTGTCTTTGCCACAAACCCCACCCAAAGCCATTATTGGTGCTGGGCACATCCAATTGACAGGGTAAGTCAGGGTCCATCGCCCTTACTGCTTGAGACTGTGCTTTTGCCCTCTTTACTTCTTTAAATGTAGCCTGCTGGGGGAAGGACAGTGGTCCTTCCATTCCCATGCACAGCTAAATGAGGGATAAGGGGTCTCCACTACCCCAAAAGCTCCAAGAAGGCCATCAATTGCTTTGGAGTTTGTGATGTGGGAAAACATTGTGCTTTAACAACACTTAAGAATTTTTTTTAATAACTTTTTTTTTAATTTTTTAAGATACTTAGATTACATAAATGTTACACAAAAATTATAGGGATTCCCACATGCCCCATCTCCCACACCTCCCACAACCTCCCACATAAACATCCTTCATTAGTGTGGCACATCACCTTCAATGGATATATACATCCTGGGGCTTTGCCACTAAGCATGGACCATAGTTCACATTGTAGACCACACTCTCTCCCACACAGTTCTGCATGTTATATGATGATATAAAATGGTCTATATCTGTCATTGCATTGTCACTCAGGACAATTCCCAAGTCCCGAAAAATCCCCTGTATTACAAATGCCTTTCCCTCTCCCTGCCCTTAGAGCCTCCAGTGGCCACTGGCTCCACATCAATGTTGTAATTTCTTCCATTGCTTGAATCACAATATGTCTATAACAGAATACCAGTAAGTCCACTCTAGTCCATAGCTCTTCCCCCAATCCTGAGGAGTCTAGGATGGTGATGTCCACTCCACTTCCAAGTGAGAGGGGGCTTAAATCCTATGGATAAGATGGATGGGATTATCCTGCCTGCAGCTGCAGAGACTCTCCATTCCCTGGGATGGCCGTTGTCCATCATCATCTCCCCACCAGGTGTCCTGGGTGAGTCCATTGAGCTGTAGGGTAAGAGATGCAGCTCTACCGAGATTCTGGGCCCAGCTGGCACATGGACAGCCCAAAGACTCCAGTCTCTGGAAGTACACCTACAAACTCCAGCACCACATATACGTTTGAATAGAAGGGACAGATGGACCATGTGAAGGGAAGACATATTTGAGTCTAACTCTGTCACTCTCAGGAGCACAGATTCCAAAGTAGGACCCACTGATAAGGCACCAAACTCTGGAGCTGTCCACCCTGATACAGGGCCTGGGTGTCTCCAGAGCCCTTAGAAGCCCCTCTATTTGGGGTGATATCCACATTGGAAGCCTATGAAGTCCTACTGAGATGTGCATAAGCATTACCTCTGGGATGACCTTCCGACTCACTTTGAAGTCTCTTAGCCATATGAACTCATTTGTCTTTACCTTTTCCTCCTTTTATTCGAGGTCTTTTTCCAGTTGTATTGCCAGTTGGCACTTGGTAGTAATCCCTTGTTGCCAAGGAGGCTCATCCCTGGGAGTCATGTCCCACACTGGGAGGAAGGTAATGCATTCATATGCTGAGTTTGGCTTAGAGAAAGGCCACATTTGAGCAACAAGGAGGCTCTCAGGAGGCAACCGTTAGGCACCCCATAACAATAGGCTAAGTTTCAATTTCAAGAGCAAAGACTGGTAAGGCTACTCATCAATAACAAGAGCAAATCACTGGATTTGACAGAGAAGCAGGGGTCTTGCAGCTTATCCCAATTGCTCGCTCATCCCAGGCTCTTAAGATAAGATACCGTTGTCTCTGATGCTTCTTTTTTTTATTTTATTTCATTTTTTTTTATTATTTTTTATTTTTTTTATTGTGGGTAAAAATCAAATTTTTCACAATACATACCAATATTTGTAAAATTATATATAAATATATATGCATATATGTGCATTTGCTTACATAAATGTTATATATATATATTTAAAATATATATATATATATTTTTAAAAGGTGCTTAGATTACCTAAATATTATGCAGAAATTACAGGGATTCCCATGTTCCCCACCTCCCACACCTCCCACAAAATCCCACACCAACATCCTTCATCAGTGAGGCACGTCACTCACAATGGATATACACATCCCGGGGCCTTGCCACCAAGCATAGACTACAGTTCACATCATAGACCACACTCTCTCCCACACAGTTCTGCATGGTATATGCTGATGTAAAATGGCCTACATCTGTTGCCGCAACGCCACTCAGGACAACCCCCAAGTCCCGAAAAAGCCCCTGTATTTCAACTGCCCTTCCCCTCCCTGCCCCAAAAGCTTCCAGTGGCCACTGGCTCCACCTCACTGTTGTAATTTCTTCCATTGCTTGAATCACAATATGTCTACAACTGCTGGAATCTTGGTGGAGTTGCAACTCCTGCCCTACAGCTCAACGGACTCATCCAAGTCACCTGGCAAGGAGACGACAACGGGCAACGGCCATCCCAGGGAATGGAGAGGGCCTTCAGCTGCAGGCAGGATAATCCCATACACCATATCCATGGGATATAAGCCCTCTCTCACTTGGAGGTGGAGTGGACAACACCATCCCAGTACCCTCAGGATTGGGGGAAGAGCTATGGACTAGAGTGGACTTAATGGTATTCTGATGCTTCTTATAATTCTGAAAGAGAATTACTGGTTGTATTAGTCAGCCAAATGAGTGCTGACGTAAAATACCAGAAATCTGTTGGCTTTTATAAAGAGTATTTATTTGGGGTAGAAGCCCACAGTTACCAGGCCATATAGCATAAGTTACTTTCCTCACCAAAGTCTATTGCCACATGTTGGAGCAAGATGGCTGCTGATGTCTGTGAGGGTTCAGGCTTCCTGGGTTCCTCTCTTCTTGGGGCTTGCTTCTCTCTGGGCTCAGCTAATCTGTTTCCTCCATAAGGTCAGCTGTAGCCTATGAGACTCTCTAGGCTTTGCCTCTCTCCACAAGGCCAGCTGTAGACTATCAGGTGAATGGCTCTGTCTCTCTCCCCAGGGCTTCTGCCATGTCTAAGAGCCATTTCTATTCCTTTGTGTTCTTCTCCTGTGTGGTCACTTCCTGGGCTCCAGCTCAAAACTCAGCATCAGAACTCCAAATCTGTCCTTTGCCATGTCTTTTATCTGTGAGTCCCCACCCACCAAGGGGTGGGGACTCAATGCCCTAATGACATGGCCCAATCAAAGCCGTAATCATAATTTAATCATGCCCAGAGGAAAAGACCAGTTTACAAACTATCTATTATCTATTTTTGGAATTCATAAATAATGCCAAACTGCTACACTGGTTAACATAATATCATCAATATAATGAAATAGGTGTACAGCCACAGGTTTCTTCCATGCAGCCAGATCCTTTGCCAGGAGGGCAGGACAGATAGTTGGGCTATGCATGTAGCCTTGGGGAAGCACTGCAAAATCCATTGTTGGCCTCCTGACATGAAGGTGAATGAACGCAGGCTGGCTTGACTTGTCTAGGGAGATACTAAAGAAAGCATCAGTACGATCTAAAACAAAGTGATAGTGACATAACTGGGTACCAGTTTCTAGTAATGAGCTAGCAATGTTTGGGACTGCTGCATATGGAAGTGGTGTTACTTTAATTTACAATAATCTACTGTTATGCACCACCCTACGGCAGCCCCCGGACTGGCCATTTTCTTTATGTAGCCATAAGGAGAGGTGGGACAAATCAGAGGAATGTGAGCTAAAGCATGCACCTCTTGATTCCCAGACTGAGAGGTTGTTTCTGTGACATATACCATCTTTAAAATAATTAAAACCATGATTAACAATATTATACTTTTATCTAATATTATACGGAAAACATTTTTAAATTTCTAGGAACTTTATAAAATCTCCAAGTTTTTCTATGAACATTTTACTCTTACAACTTTTATTAACAAAATGTTAAAAATGTTAAAAAATTCCCTTCAGGTTTATAACTCTTTTAAACACTTTCCATTCAACTTATAACATATCAAATGAACTTAACTATTTTATTATTTTACTTTTCACCTTTACACCTTTAGCATGATTACCTTAACTAACAGGTAGTTTATTTTAGCAATACAGGAAAAACTACTTTCTCCATTATTTTATGAAAACCTAAGATTCTCAATGGAATCAAGATATTTTATTGCTACAACCTTAATATATTACACATTTGTCAGAACATTAATATCCCCACTGTGGCAGTTTGGCATTGTTTATGAATTCCAAAAATAGATACTGGATTATGTTTGTAAACAGGTCTGTACCTGGGCAAGATTAAATTATGATTAGGGCTTTGATTGGGCAATGTCAGTAGGACGTTGAGACCCTGCCCCTTTAGTGGGTGGGGACTCACAGATAAAACTACATGGCAGAGCAGAGGAGTGAGTTGGAGTTTTGATGCAGAAGTTTTGAGCTGGAGCCTGGGAAGTGGACACACAGGAGAACACAGATGAATAGAGACAGCTCCTTAGATATGGCAGAAGCCCTGGGGAGATAGAGCCGTTTGCCTAATAGTCTACAGCTGGCCTTGTGGAGCGAGACAGTAGCTGTGCCCAGAGTGAAACGGAGCCCTGGGAAGAGAGGAACCCAAGAAGCCTGAACTCTTGGCAGATGTCCATAGCCATCTTGCCCCAACACGTGGCAATAGACTTTGGTGAGGGAAGTAATTTATGCTTTATGGCCTGGTAACTGTAAGCTTCTTCCCCAAATAAATACCTTTTATAAAAGCCAACAGATTTCTGGTATTTTGCATCAGCATCCCTTTGGATGACTAATACACACACCTTAAGAATATCTTACCTTTAAGAAAACTGTGTTACTTTAACAGACTGAAAGTCAATTTTTGTTTTGCATCAGAACACCATTTGGTAAACAAATTGTAGTTAGCATAGATTATAAACAGATTGAGGTTAGGTTTTTTGCTATAAAGTTAGTTTTTGTTATTAACATCAACTCCTAGATTTCTACTTAATAATGATTTTCCAGAATCAGTCATTTACCTTGTAATCTTTCAGTTTGGAAAATGCTTTTACAAACACCCCATATCCATCCATAACCACGTAGGCTGGTTACTTCATCTCAAGACAAATTCTACCTTTAAAAAAGCTTATTGAATTATAGACAGCAATAAGCAAAATTTACTTCCACTAACCTTTCTACAACTTTCTATATCCATTTAGGTCTTATATCCCTCATTCTGTCCTGTGAAGAAAAAAAAAACTATTCATTTCAATTTAGGCAAAAATAAATTTTTTTAAAAAGAGGTTTGTAATAATTTCATTAGCCAGAAACTTACAATTTTCATCATCTTAAAGATTTAACACATATAATGCTAATTTATTTTATTAGTATCCATACTAATTTATCAAAATTAGTGCTTATTTAATTTTTGGCCATTTCAATAAAAGTTCTTTTAAGAATTTTCATTTGTTAATTTAATATTACCATCCAGAGGATGAAAATATACACTGAACAAACAGACAAACAGAATAATTAAGATACACCAACAGAAACATAGAGCTCACTAATTTGACTCATAATTCTTCCTCCTTTAGTATGACTGTCTCCAAGCTCTCCATCATTTCACATCTCTGATTTTTACTGCTTTTACGCTCTCCTCTGGAATCAGTGTTGCCTGTAATATGCAAGCTCATTCTTGGAAACACTTTTATTAGTAACCAGCACCCAATTAGGAATACTTAACCGGTATAAATGCAGTTAAGCAGTAATTCAGCAGTTTAGACAGACAAACATTTAACACTTCTATATCCTGGATTACTCTTCAGGAATACACTGAGACTTGAAGTTCAGGCATAAGGTATTGATTCCTTTAACACCTTGGTAAAAATTCTGATCAAAATAAAATGTGACTAAAACTTAAAACATTGTCATAGTAATATGCCATTTAACCTCTTATGCAGTTTACACAAGTATTATGAGCTTTTAGTTTTGTAATATATTTTCATTGCAGGCACACAAAAGCTGTCAGCATTTTTCCTTTTTTTTTTTCTTCATAGAGTTGTCCAGTTCAAAAGTTACTAAGCTTTAACAGCACTAATTTTATCAATGTGGCTATCCAGGCCCAATTAGAATTAGCATGAAAACAAAACAGAACATTAATGTTAATAAGTTTTTCTACTTTTCCAGCAGTTTAATTCTATCAGCCCTCACTAGCCCACAGTCACACCATTCAGGAGCAAGGGGTTTACAGAGTTGCTTCGGGAATGTTTTCCTTAGCTCAGTTAACTCTTCAGCAGAGTATTTTCTTGCAAGCATGGTTTTATTGACAAGTGCCCTATTTAGCACTTCTGCTTGTGCAGGGTGTTGTATCTGTGATTTAGCCTTCCTTTGCACAAGCAGTTTAACATGATTTAAAGATTCTTTTATAGTTTCTACATCTGAATCACTATCTCTTTTTTATCTAGTTGCTCAGAGAGACCTGTCACTAAGGCAGAGGTAGAAGTCTGCAAATTCCTTTCTAATTTAAGCTCCTCTGCTACCCAGTGCGCATGGGATTCAGCAGCCAGCTGTTTATGGGAGCACTCTTTCATGGTTCCTAACAAGAACCAAGCAGTGGCTGCAGCTAAGGTCTGATGCTCTTTCTTTTTCATGAAGGTATCTTCTACATTCTTCTCTAACTGTAGTAACCCTGAAGGCATATATGGGGCATCCCCCAAGTCACGTACAGGACCCCAAGTGTCTATGAGGTGAGGCAGCTCAAATCACATAGAGGAACAGGGCCACCCCAGGATACCCCCTGTAGAGTTCCCTGTGACTGCCATGCAGTCTGTGGCTCTTAGGCTCAACCCAGTATATATGGAGGAGCATGAACCCATCAACAACAATTTAAAAAATCTTATTAAGGAAGAGGAAATGCTCAGCTGTCTATGGAACACAGCACTTAAGAAATCCCAGTGGACATGCATTGGGAAGGCTCTTACCTTGATGTGAGAGAAGTTCCCTGTTTAGACCTCCATTCTGCTTTCTGGAAGGAATTATTTTTGTACATTTTTCTCATGGTGTAGGCTCTACCATCTTGGAGATCCTCATTTGTGCATTATCCTCCAGGATTCATAAGAACAAGGTGATGGGGAGTTCCTGTTACTTGCAGGATGTACAGCTTCAAAGACCCACTTTCCACTTGCAAGTTTTGAATCTGTGAGTGGCATTTAAAAACTCAAATAGTAAAAGGCTATTATTTACCCAGTTCATTGTTTCTGTGGGAATACAATTCCCTTAAAGATTTGTAGTTTTCTGACTTATTTCTTTCTAACCAGTTTCATGTGTCAGAATCCATTTCTAAAATTCTTTACTGGACATAATCCTCAACATTGATTTTTATTCTTGCTTCCCTACCCCCATCAACTTAATACAAGGTATCTCAAGCCATTTAAAATTATAGGCACATGTGGTAAGATCATACACTTATTTATCTGTCTTTCTGGGCTGTATCCCATGCCTTTGTTCCTCAGCATATTTTTTTTGTCTTTTATCTTTTACTATTTGGGGTTTTGAAGCAGTCAGCTTATCCAACCTATATTCCCTTTCCTTTCTGCTTGCATTCTGATTGCTTTTTTCCTCAACTATCCCCTTTCCTGTACTATATTGCTTAAGGAAGAAAGTAAAAGCCAGCATACACTATAAGCCTGATGAGTTTCCACCACTCTAGGGCTGCAGGCTCTGTAAGCACTTGCCTTGTGTTTTAGTTTCCTAGCTGCTAAAACAAATACGATACAATGAGTTTTCTGAAACAGTGGGAATTACCTGGCTCATGGTTTGGAGGTGAGGAAAAGCATTTGTCAGCAAGGCAATGTTTCCTCTCCAAAGACTGGGGTATTCCAGGGATGGCTGCTTGCCACTTATAGCCTTTGGCTTTTTTGTCACGAGGCAATACACATGGCATTGTCTTCTTTCTTGTCCTGGTCCCATTGACTTTCTGTGTCTTGCTTTCCGTGGCTTCTCCTTTGTGCTTAATAATTTAATTCTCAGCTTATCCCTTTCCTCTTACATTTTGTTATAAGCTGCAAGGAGAAACCAAGCTGCACCTTCCACATTTAGTACACAAATCTCCTCAGATATCTATCCTGTTAATTGTTTCCACATCCTTAGGTATATGTCATAGCAGCACCCCATTCTCAGTTTCAGGGTTTTTCAGACAAATAGAAGTGACAGGATATGTCCTATGTGTATATATTTATATATTTATATTTATGTATGGATGGATATGTAAATATTATGAGATTTATTATAGGAATTCACTCATGTGACAGTTGGGATTGAAGAGTATGAATTCCATAGGGAAGACCACAAATTCAGAACTGTGATGAAGGTTTCAGTAGATCCCCCTGAAAGAGCTGGCTGGCTGAAGTAGAGGTGGAAATTCTTCTGATTACTGAGATCCTCTGTTCTCCCTTTAAGGCTGCCTACTGATTGAATGAGAATTCTCTCGTTATTTATTTGTTGATTGTGGATATAATCAGCCATATATGCAATCAAGTGACTGATGATATAAATCCATGAATACCCCCACAGTAACATTTAGGACAGTGCTTATTTGACCAAACAACTTCATTTGACACATGAAATTAGCCATGACACCTTTCATGTTTGTATTAGTCAGCCAAAGGGGTGCTAATGTGAAATACCAAAAATAGGTTGGTCTTTATAAAGGGTATTTATTGGGGATAGAAGTCTACAGTTACCAGGCCATAAAGCATAAGTTTCTTCCCTCACCAAAGTCCATTGTCACGTGTTGGAGCCAGACAGCTGCCGACATTTGCCCAGGGTTCAGACTTCTTGGGTTCCT
>JAQZBX010088328.1:0-12757 GCA_029593785.1 Cabassous unicinctus | reverse complement strand
AGTCCCCTAAACGAAGCACCACTCTGAAGAAGGTTGGAATAGGATTCCAGGGCCATGCCCTTTTTGAGTCCAATCATACCTCCTTACGATGTTTCCTAAGATATTCCCCACTCACAATACTTCAAGACAAATATTTAATTAAGTGACTGATAAATCCCTTTCCAGTTCTAATATCCAATGATTCTATTCAAAACAGTTAAATAATAAGAAAAATTCAATGGCAAGAAAACTATAATATTGATGAGTGTCAACTTTTGTTTTATTGAAATGCCCCATAAGCAGTATTTCATTCAGTTATTCCAATATTGCATCTTAAACCAATAAGAAGACTGTAATTTGTTTAAGTTTACATATTTTGTAAGAAGGTGGGATTCAAACCCTCGATTCATCCACTTTTGCACATTACCTCTGAACAAAATCTTATTAACTACATTCTCTTGCATATTTTATTCTGAAGTTGTTCATAGTATCTGAGCCATTGTGGATATTTGTATTTATTTATCCTAGTGAAAAACTGAACAATAGGAAATAGGGTTGTGTAGAACATTAAGAAATAATTTATATTTAGAGAGAAATAGAGAAAATAACATTAAGTTTATAATGTTAAAAGGTTTTTAAAATCTAAGACTGTAAATGTCTTAGCCAAACTGTAATTACCCAAAAATATTATTTCAAAGAGTATATTTTTAATTCCTCTAACCCATTCACTGCCATCAAGGCCATAGCATACATCAGCTTCTAGCACTTGTAAAATCTTTCCAATGGTAAAATCTGAAGATAAGTAAATTTGATCTATTTTCTTATAATTGGTGATTATAAGAAAGGACTGATTTCCAAGTCCTTAGAATACCTCTTATGCAAATTTAAATACCTCTGGTTAATTACAGAAATAGTATTAGTCATGGAAATTATACCAGGAATCTGGACTCAAAAACTTGTTAGATACTACATTATCATTCTCTGTTTATCAGCTGGTATCTTTCCTGAGATTCTTATCTTTGATTTTTTTTCCTTTGGCAGATGTTCAGGGGTGAATTATGCAATTAAGAATCCAAAATTCCACTTCATCCAGATTCCTAATTTGCTAACTATTCACTTGTTGAAAACACATGTTTATTATCTATTACATGATGACTCCAGCTCAGAACAGCTTCTGGTATCCATTTCATGAATTGATATTGTGAATCTGACAAATACCCCTGAAGATATTTTTGGTCCCATTTTCATGCAATTTATTAAATTTCATAAGTGCACCAACATCTGGAGGTGGGGGTGGGAAATTTTCCAAAAAAGTTTTAAGCACCACAATCATTGTTAATTTTTCTTTTCAAAGTCCACAAATCTGTAGAATAATAATAAAACTGAATTTGGTCTCCAAATTTTATTAAAAATTTAGCTGATCTTGAAACAGCCACTCTACCCTATCCAGAAAGCATGATAAAAATATTCACCCAAGTCTTAAAGTCATTATTGAATTTTTTAAAAAAACTTTGTTTACATGTTTCTTCTACCCCAACAGTTATCAACACTGTCAAGGTACTTTCTTGTTCCAAACTAGCAGAACAAACACAGTAGGGAGAAGTAAGCCCTTTAGCACATTGAATTTTCCTTTTTTAAAAAATTCCATTACAATGAGCAAATAGTCAAGAAAATAAAATTGAAACTACCTTGTGAGGTACTTCATTGTGTCAAGGATTCCATTACACTGTGGATCAATGATGACACGATGGTGGACAGTGCATCTATTTTGTTTACATCAACATGAAAAGTGTGTAAAGTGGTAGTCTAGGCATGGAGAGGGGAGGATAGTCAAACCAACTGGACACCAGTAGTAAACAATACTAGAGTCTTCCAACCCGAAATCTGTCCCAAAATATCCAAAATGAGGGAAATACAAGGTTAGTTTAACTGATAGCATCTACATTTATTCCCTCATTGAATTTTACTTAACTCAAATAAGCAATAGAGGCGTTGTATCTGTCTGCCTGCCTGTTAGTCTCTCTATCTCTCTCTCCCTTTCTACCTAACTGTTTTAAGATTACTAGTATCCAAAATAGTCTAAGAAAGAAATATAAAAAGAAGAAGGAGGATGAGAAGGAAGAGCAGTTGGAGAGAGAAAAAGAAGAGAGAGGATGAAAGGAAGAAAGAAAGGAAGGGCAAGAGGAAGGGAGGAAACAGAAAGGAAATTATATTTTATACCATCTTTTGTTTCAACCCTACTAAAAAGGCACACCCTGAGTATTTGGTGCCTCTGTGAATGAATGATGGGAAAGCAAAGTGAAGAGAATTCTACTTGGAAAAGCAGACGGAGTCTAGTCCAAGCTTTTCCCCTAGTTGGAACACTTGGAGACTCACCCAGCCTCTATGGATCTCATATGTAAAATAAAGGAGCAGGGCTAACTAACATATAATTCTCCTACTAACATTCTATGAAAATTTTTACAAGGGACTATATAGAGAGATACTTGTTCTTTGTTTTGAAACTCTTATGCAATCAATGGATGTATCTGTTAATAAACCTTGGAAGATGTCTGGACCTTCCCTAATTGATTGGTGAGAGAGGCAGCATTCTTTATTACTCGTACAAATTAAGTATTTATCAAGCTAGCTCCAATTTGGCTTCTTTTCTTTTATGAAGACTTACTCCCTCCAGGGTTGACACATCATTGGATAAGGTTTATACACACACACACACACACACACACTCACGAACACAGTTAAATGAGGGCACTGTTATATCTTACTGCAATTTGAACTGTTATATGTAAGATAAACCTATCTCCTAACTTAATTTCTCTAGCTAGAGGGTAAAATGTTGATATTGTCACACTGATAATTAAGTATTTATGTTATAGTTAATGGCTTGAAAATTCCTTTCAATTTTTTATTAGATGGGATGTGTTTTTATTAGCTCTTTTTAAATAACTTACCTAGGAAGTGGTTAATAAATAAAAAGAGAACCAAAACGTACACACAGTTAAATAAAAATTTTGGTCCAGAACCAAAATTGGAGTGCTATATTTTAATAAACTGGATTGCAAAGAAGAAAAGATCGAAGAAATAGAGAAAAAAGAGAGGAAGGGGGAGGGAAGGAAAGAGAAAGAGAAGGATAGAGAAAGAAAGAAAGAGGGAGACTTAGAAACGAACGTTATTTCAGAACAGTTCTAGGAAATTCTATCTCTGTGGCATCAGCACTGTGACTTATATTAACATAAATTTGCAAGGACTTTAATAACATATTTATCCTTCATCCTTAAAATTCCACCAGCACTCTCCAAGAGAGCACTAATTTTAACAATATATGACTAGCTTTAAGGAATTTAAATTCAGATTTTAAAAAAAGTTTAACTCATTTTCTACCATTACTTTGTCATTACTTGGTACTTGGTCCAGAAACTTCAGTAATGAGAATTCTGAACTCAGTTTATAAAATTTTGAATAATTTGCATTCACGTAGAGCTTTTAGTTTATAGAGCATTTTTCTATGCATAATCTGCTGTGAGTTTCACAATCATCCTTTAGCATAAATGGGATTTGTTAACCCCATTTTACAGATAATCACAGTTAGGACTGAAAAACCAATTAAAACAGAAATATAAAGAATAAATGCAATAAAAAATTTATGATAAGTTTCAGGGCAAAACACTCTTTAAATATATTTCACAAATGATAATTTCTCATTCATTCTGAAGCAGTTGTTTGCACTAAAAGATAAAGTTAATTTGTGGCTACTATAGGTAAAAATCTTCATTTATTCTTTACCAAAAATGAAAAAAAAAAAAACATGAATTCAAAATATTGAGAAATGGTTCTCTCACCTCCTAAATATTGTAACTTGAGCACTGCAAATCCAAAATAAATCACCTATTTAGGCACTCATCAATGCATGTATCTATATGTCATGGAGCTATGAATAGCATTAAGTGGGGAGCAGTATCAAGTAGAAAAAAGAATGAATGATGCAGCTTCCATCCTCCCACCCTCAAATCTACTCAAACTTCAAAGCCACCTAAACTGTCAAAGTCGGAATCAAAATGCAATGGTTAGGATTCAAAATACAGAGAAGGTAGAGTGCCAGAAAACTAAGAAACCAGTAGGTAGGGCAAGATACTCTGTTCATTGTGCTCCTTGCTGGTGTTAAATATCATTTCCTCTGAAAATTTCCCCAATTCTATAAGACACAGGAATTCTTCCTTCTTATGGGTTTGCTCCACAGTTAGCTCATATCACCAAGCTTTTGGGTTATTGTATAATTGTGAATATGCTTCCTTTTCCCCCACTAAATCATGAGGTACTTAACAGTAAGGACTAAGTCTTCACCATCATAATGTCTACTTTATACAAAGCTGTTTCCATATGTAAATAAGTGACTGAATGAATGATTCAGTTCAAGGGAAACAAATTCTCCAGGCAGTAGAGCATAAACAGGATCAAAAAAGAGTCGGGAGTATAACCAAGGTTCAGGTAAAGGTGTTTCATGTATTCATGACTGATAATCTTGACTACCCAGTGATTTCATATGCTTTCTATATAGTGTTATGCCTAACTCTTAGGAAATACCATTATACTGTTTTTTTTATTAATTTCTTTCTATATAAGCCAACAGCTCCAAATGCATGTGTCCATTTTTAAAAATATATATGCATGTAAAAATATTTTAATTTTATTCACATTGTACCAAAATGAGCATTATAGCTGTATAACTTTCACTGTTTAAACCAATTTAGAAATTTTTATAAAAACCTTCTAAAACCTGATTTTTTGGACCAATGCCTGTCTTAGTAAACTGTATCTAACTGAATTAATTTCAGTGAAGATAACCAGTAACTTTGCTATCTAAAGTTCAGGGGCTTTAAGTGGGCCACAACTGCAGATTCAATCCTGGGTAAACCATTCAACCTCTGAGCATTTTTGTTTGCAAGTGAGTAAAATGAATAGTTGTACCAGATGACTCCTAGCTCTGCCTTGCTCATGACATTCTATATTGGTGTCACTCCCCTTCAGGAATCAAGTCTGAACTCTGCAGTGGTTTCAGTTCTTGAAACAACCATCAAGCAAAGTTTAGCTTCCTTCCTGTTGGGGATTGAATCATGCCCCCCACAAAAGGTATGTTCAGGTACTGACCCCTGGTCCTGTGCATGCAAACCAATTTGTAAATAGGACTTTTGAAGATATTAAGGTGTTCCCAAAATGAATGAGGGTGGGTCTTAATCCATTATGGGTGAAGTCCTTATAAGCAAAGGGAATTGGTCATGTAAGAGACATCATGGGGAGCAGACTGAAGTCAACAGCACCTAGAGGAGAAAGGGGAATGCACTGCCATGTGCACTGCCATGTGACAGAAAAGCTAGGAATTCCAAAGACGGCTAGTCAACAAAGGATACTGAATCTGGGAAGAAGCAAGCCTTCTAGCATCTGAAACCATGAGCCAATAAATTCCTGTTGTTATGCCAACCCATTTTAGCAGCTATGAAACTAAAACACTTCCCCATCCAAAACAACCAGGTCCTCTAATGTTGATATCCTATCAATAGGAATGCAGGAGTAAAATCTTTTTAAAAATGGTTGTTTGGGGGGAGGAAATTCTCATAGAACACTAATTATAGCAGAACCTGAGGCAGGACTCATGAATAAGCAAATAGGAACCATATGCCAAAAATCAGATAATGTGTCCCCCATTATCCCCAATCTCTGATGTTCAAGCCCTTGTATAATCCCTTCCCTTTGGGTATGGGTGGGACCTCTGACTTGCTTCTAACCAAAAGAATATGGCAAAGGTGATGGGATTTGTCACTCTCATGAGTAGGTGTGTTATATAAGACTCTGTCTTGCTAGCAATTGGCTCTAGAATCTCTCCTCCTTACTACCTATGAAGAATCAAGCTACCATGAAGTATGTGGAATGCTACATGGCAGAGAACTTCTAGTAATTGCTGAGGATGGCCTTGGTCCTACAGTGCAAGGAAATGAATTCTGCCAATAACTTCTGCCAGTAACCTGAGCTTAGAAGCAAATCCTTCCTGAGGTGAGCCTCTGATGAGACCACAGTCTTGGCCGACACCTGGATTGCAGCCTAGTGAGACCCAAATGCACTGAACCCAGTTAAGCTGTGCCTGGACTCCTGACCCACTGCAACCTGAAATAATAAATGACATGTGTTGTTTTAAGCTATTAAGTTTGTGGTAACTTGTTATGCAACAATAGTTAACTAAGACATCTGTGGGGGTAATTTTGGTCTTTTTCATGACTACATTTTGAGTAAGGTGTTCATTAGTGACATGCAAATATGTAGTGAAAAGCATACTCACCCATTTTATCTACCGTAGCAAAACAAAAATAGATATAGCTATGTAATTGCTCCAAAAATCATAATAGTTTATTCTCTCAGAATATTGAAATAAAGCATACCTTATAAAATAAATGAGGAACCTATTCTCAAAGTAACAGACTAGTTTTTTGGCCATTCCTTATATCCAGCTAAGAGCCAGTGATACTGATAGTAAGTAGCCATTTAACTTAAATTAATTCATTCATAATCAAATATTTAATGCACTTCTGTTTTATGGAAATTGCTTTGGGGAATATGACTATGAATATGACATGGGTACTGACCTAAGGGAGATTACAACTTGACTGCACTAAGAATGTTGTTGTCAAAGAGAGTAAATTGTTTAATCCTATATATCTTAAAGGATCACAGTTTTAGAACAGAAGAAAATAAATGCATTGAATCAAGGTAAAAATGCTTGTATGTACCCACCAATAACATGGTTTGTTTTTTTTTTAATTGGCTTCAGGTAAATGACAATGTGAATAAAATTGAGTCTTATGGATGAGTAAACTTTCAATAAGTAGTAATATGGAAGAAAACATTCTGTGGGAGAAAAACAGTGAGCACTTACAAGTAATAATGAGGGGCATATTCAGGGAACAAGTGATTTTGGCTTAAAAGGCATCGTGGTTTATTGGAAAAAGCAAGAGCACAAGCCATACTGTCAATTCAAAAATAATGAGGGCCTGAACTGGCCTGGAATAGAATGAAGATCCAGAGAGAAGAGAGAACATTATGGAAATGGACCTTAGAATAAGCAGGACTACTGATTGGGTGAGACAGATTACACAGAGAGAAGAACTGGAAATGACTCAGAAGAAGTTTCAAACCTAGATGAGAGAGAATAGAAGCATCATGAACAGAACTAGGATTTTTAAGAGGCAGTACTGGTTGGTGGGGAGGAAATAGTTTAGTTTGATGTATGCTGAATTTAAAGAGCTCATGAAAGGGGAGGTTTGGGGAGGAGAAAGGCGAGGAGAATGAGGTCAAGGAGAGTTGGCAATAAGAAGATCTCTAAATCTGCAGCTTCAGGTGATTGTTGGGCTTGCAATGGATAAAGAAGTAAGTTGGTAGCAAGAAAGTGGAGATAATAAGTACATATAGTGCTTATCAAGGTGGCAAAGATTGGTCTTTTTTAGTGACTTTTTCAGGGTATGGCATTGTATTACTACACGTCAAAAGGGGAAGCCTGGTCTGAGTATTTTCAAAATATTAAAAAGAAATGTTTTACTGAAAGACTCCATAGAAACACATAAAGCATGTACTAAAAACAAGAAAGCAATAAAATAAGATTTTGCTGTTTTGGGCACACATGAATTTTGGAACACAGCAACTACCTTTTCTGTTAGGGAAAATCAAAAGGGGAAAAAAAGATCTTCTGTCCCTATTCTGAATACAATGTAGAGACATTGGATCTATAAAAGTGGATCATATGCATAATGATAAATGGAGAGATTGATGAAAGTTCATAAAAATCTGAATTATACCTGAATATGTATATGTATATTCTGAATATTTAGATATAAAGTCTGAAATTAAACTGAATACATATATCCTATATTCTTTGGGAAATTTTCTAACATGTTTTCTATTTCTTAATACAGCACCCTGAGTTTAAAATGAAGCAATGACAGCTAGATGAAGGATTATAACACCTATGTTTTCAACTATGGGAAGCAAGTTATTTCTTGATGATGAGTGTTAGGTTCAAGACAAGCAGATAACACTGTGCTCACTAGCCCTATAATTTGCATTTTGCTTTAGAAAAGTTTCTTGTTTCTCATGTTCTTTCCATTTTCAGAATATGTGTGGCACACAATCTGGTGGTTACCCGCTCCTACCCTTTTTCACATCTTTCATAGCATTTAGCACAGCTTTATGCAGATGAGGTGCTCATAACTACTTATTAGTTGATCAATCTCTATTTATAAATTGAAATTGTGTAAGCGAGAAAACGGATGTAAACTAGCTAGCAAAGTGACTGCTCATTAAATGCTTAAAAGAAACATGCAATCTGGGAAATCCAGAATGATACAAAGTTTTGAAATGAATAGAGAAAATTAGGAAGCCAGTTCTAAGCTTAGATTCTTTTATGCAAAGATATAAAGCATTAATGTCACCATAAAGCAAATAATTTTTGAATAATTGAGTGCCTATGAGTTAGGCAGTCCAGGAGGCTTTTCAACAAGCAAACATTAATTCCCTAGTGTCCAGAGCATCTCACCTTAAATGTAAAGTGCTGCCCTCGGCTTTGAGTCACAGTAAGACGCATTATGTGTGGTCCAGTCTGCATTTCTTCACCTACTCATTCATTCTCTCTCTCTTCCGCCCCCATCTCTCTCTCTTTAGTTTAGAGTATTATTAACATTTTATGCACTGCTAGATTTTCCTGGGTTTTTAGTTGGGCATATAACCTATCAGAACAAACCAATGCTCGTCCTTTGTAGCTGCTGATGGAATAATCCTATCAGTCACTTGAAGTATAAATCTCAGTAGACATCATCAGTTTTGGTTATGAGATGTCTGCAGAAGTGTTATGTGCAATTTCCAGGTCATGCCCTTAAAAGGAAGTAGGTTACTCTGCCCTCTTCCATCAGCTTGGACCGTGGAGGTGTGAAGAGCACACAAGGAGGGAGGAGCAACTAGAGAGAAGAGTCCTGCATGCTTGCTGAATTCTTACAGCAGAGCCTCAATACCATTTCAGGATTTTATGAGAGAAAAAGAACCCTCTATATTGTATATGGCAGTGTTATTTTGGAACTTTGTCATCTTGCTTAACTTACATCCTTGTGATACCAAAAAGTTTATAAGTATATACTACTGAGGAAACAGGAGGTTCTCTGCCATTAATTTTTCGTAACCATCACGCTTGCTTTCTGTTGCTTTCAAATGTGTAGTTGTACTTGGAAAAAGTGATTACATTCAAATAATCTCAATTTGGCATTTCTTCAGGTGTATTTAATTGAAGAGACAGTAGTCCCAGGGATATGAATAAAGGGCATCAACCTCAAAAAGGCTGGAAAACACCTAAAATTAATTCCATTCTTGAAGGTTCATTCATAAGACAAAAATGAGATGTCCTGCAATAAAGAGACATGCCTAACTTTTTTATGCTAGCAATAAAAGACCATAGAAACTTTTTAAAATTTAATATATTTTAGCAACCTATCTATCCACTCTTCTATGAAACATTCTTTGGGGGAACTTTGAATCTCTAGATGATGCATAAATCTTCATGACATGTTCAACAAATGATTAATTTTTACATGGATATCTTCTAATAACAGAGAACACACTACTTCGAAAATGGTCTACTGAGGGAGTGGATGTGGCTCAAGCAGGTGAGCTCCTGCCTCCCACATGGGAGGCCCCGGGTTTGGTTCCCAGTGCCTCCTTTAAAAAAAAGAAAAAACCAACAAGCAAACACAAATGAAAAAACCAACTCAAGGGAGCCAATGTGGCTCAGTAGTTGATGCTGGCCTCCCATATACATGTTCCCAGGTTCAATCCCCAGCCCCGGTACCTCAAAAAAAAAGTCTGTTTGACCCACTTGTCACTTTTGAAAAGAAAGACATTAATTAACATGGAAATTAATTCTGTTAAATATGTCCATGTCCACCTTTTGGGCCTCAGTCCCATTTAGCACAATATATTAAGAATTATTGACCAGTTAGTGATGGCATCTGAAAATTCAATGAACTCATTTGGAGGAAACTGTGTACACTATCTACCTCATACTTCAGATTCCCTTCAGCAATATTTGATCAAACCTTTTCAGTTTGACAAGCATTTTACACATCAGAGAGGAAGGGGACAAGATAGCAAATTGAATAAGTTTTGTTTTCACTCAGTCTCTGATAATACAGCAAATAGCTATGTTTTTTTCTGATTATTTTCTGATAACCAACATGGGCAGTTTGATTATTTGCCATTTGACTAGAAACTAAAGAATCACAAAACTACAGAATTATATAACTAAAATGCATTTAGTTTCTTTCCACATACATTTTCCTAATAATAATTGTTACCTCAATACATGGTCATAAATCTATTACTCATAATGATAAAGTACAGCTTACTAAAAACTCAAAAGTAATATTAATCTACTAAAAATGGAAGAAATTATAGTATAACCAACTTTATTCACATAAATGTACACAGCAATAGGCTTGGTGGTAGTAACTGGTTGACTATAAAATGAAAATTTGTTTTACCAAGATTACTAATATTTTGGGGAAAAAGTAATTAAGATATTTGTTTTGACCAATTTTTTCACTGAATTTTCTTGACCAATTTGTTTGTGACCAAGTTGCTTTCAATCAGATCACCTGCTATTTCTTCCAGGAATTAATCAAATGTAAAGTTCTTAAGAGTTAAAAAAAAAAAAAAACTGCATTCAATAAGCTTAACTAATCAAATTGATTTCAATCAAATCTCTTGGACCACACTAAGGGTAGCTCTCAGCATTAAATTTCAAAAGTGTAATTAAATAGAATGAATAGAGATTCCCCTGAGCTCTGAATAATATGTAAACTTTCGAATAGCCATCTGATGACTCCACATGGAGCATTTAATTCTGAATACCAATATATTCGTGAATAAATTAATAATGTTCTTATTTCTTTTCCCAATTAAAATTTCAAATTGAATTTATTCAAATGCCTTGTCACATCAGTAAAATATTCATGGGCATTAATTAATTCCATTTAAAACTGAAAAAGTTTTAGGTCATATTTGGTTCCTAAGCTGCCTGCTGGACACTTATGTTCCAACAAGGAGGTGGGCATTTAATAGGGCTGGACTAAAGTTTGGTTTAAGCTTTAGTATTAAGCCTAATTCTTCTATTAGGCTTGGATTTCAAGCATGGCCTTGAGGAAGTTGAATAGTCAAATGCCTACTTCCATGTCACTTCTGGCATCATTGAACTGGTTTGTGATTCATGATCATGAAATGGGTAGATTTACCATCTTTTCTACCTACTCACAAGAACATAAATTACATAAAGACAGCATGTCATTTGCATCCATTGTTAATATATAAATATGAAACTTGGAGAAAACTCTCCTTAGGTGTTTTATGTATTGGATAATCCTAATAGTCACTTGAAGTATAAATGCAAATTGATTTTTCTAAGAGTAAAATGCCATAGTAATTAACATTTGATAATGAACGCTGTTAACATTATGTCTAAAAATGATCCAAAACACCCAAAGAGTTAAATAAATAGGGAAATATATTTGTTTAGTGACTATTAGGTAAAAGCACATTAGCTAGATAACTTTAGGAAGAACATATTTTTTTTTTTAAGCAAAAAGGTTTTATAAAATGTAAATAATGTAAGGTAAAATGATAGGAATTATATCATAATTCTGATCTCTGTAGTATTATTAACTGTATAAGCATTTGATAATATTACAAAATCTTTATTTCAAATTGTCTTCAGTCAAAATATAAAGAACACGAAATACAAAACAGAAGAAAGTTCAAGAGAGAAATGTGGTACCCCCAAATATCTTGCTCCTCCACCTTCTTCGGTGGATGGTAAGTATGTATTTCATATCACAAATATGTAGTAGAGTGCCTGCAGGAGCATTCTAGAAGATGACAGTGCAGAGAAATTATTATTCCTACACAATAATGTCAAACATTAAAATTTGAGTACTTGACATTTAGTAATACAATTTAATCATAATTAAAATTTTTATAAAAATTTGGATTTATTATCATATTTCAGAATTGCATTCTGTGGCCATGATATTTGGCTTTGACCTTGGCTTCAGCTGAATAGCCTTTTTAATTCTGGGCCAGATATGTATTTGGTGCACCTCTGGTAGGCATAAAAGAATTTTTATGTCTAAATAAACATTTTATTATTGTAATCCACTCTAATCAATGGGTACTTTTTCTAGTTTTTGCCTTTAAAAGTTTTCAGAACTTGGGGACTTCCGGGAAGATGGCTGACTAGTAACACACAGGAATCTCTTCTCCAGAAAAATAGGTAGAGAACAGGCTGAAACAGACCCAAAATAGATCTTCTAGGGTTTAGGACAGCAGGGGAAGACTGCACACCACCGAGAAGAAAGAGGGACAAAAGAGAGAAATCGCGACGAAAGAACCAGAACCGTGAGTTTTTAATCAGCAGCAGCGGCTGCTGCCGGCACCCTCCCCCACACTCTTTAGAATTCTCGGGCCACTGGGCCTGCGATTACAGACAAAGGGGGCTCCAGTGATCTACCACTCCTGGAAAGGGGAGAGAGAGGGACACAGCCTTAGGCTGACTCAGGTTCTGATGTGCAAATTTGGGCTGCGGAGCCCCACAGACCCCTCCACACGGCAGTTTGCACTGGGAGCCTAGGAAGGACTGGAGAAATTCGACCCTCGCAATCTCCATCTCTTATAACCTGGACTAATTGTTGAGGACTCCACA